>JAVDPK010003022.1:276733-292611 GCA_034780415.1 Cichlasoma orientale | reverse complement strand
GAAACCTCCAGCAGAACCAGGCTCAGGGAGGGGCAGTCATCTGCTGAGACCAGTTGGGGCTGAGGGGAGGGAGACAGGACAAAAGACACACTGTGGAAGAGAGCCAGAGATTAATAATAACTAATTAAATGCAGAGTTGTGTATAAACACGAGTGAAGAAGAAACACTCAGTGCATCATGGGAAGCCCCCCAGCAGCCGAGGCCTATTGCAGCATAGCTAAGGGAGGGTTCAGGGTCACCTGATCCAGCTCTACCTATAAGCTTGATCAAAAAGGACAGTTTTAACCCTAATCATAAAAATAGAGAGGTTAGCTCCCAAATCCAATCTGGGTGCTGGTTCGACAAAAGAGGGGCCTGAAATTTGAAGGTTCCGCCTCCTATTCTACTCTTACACACCCTAGCCAAAAAAACTACAGAGGAACAGGGACGTGCAATCCAATATTAAGATCGGATATCTGTGAGAAGGAGCCAATCTACGGTCTGATCCATTCCACTCAGATCTGTGTTGTTCTGTGTTTACTTCGTTAAACAGCAGCTAATGCAGCATGGAGGACGCTAACAGCAAAGGGTCGGCAGTTTGGAGGTTTTCACTCTCCACCAACAGCCTGTCTGAAAGTTTGCAAAAGATTTTCACTCAACTGCAATCTGTGGTCAAAGTGAGCTGAAACGACTGAAGTAGTAGTTTTTGATGTTTTGTGTTTAGAAAGACTTTGGCTCATTGTAACACTTGCTGGGAAGCTTTCATCATACTTATGGTAACATAACATGTGTTAACTCCATTAAGCAGTTATTGCACTTCAGCTATCTGTTGTCAGCTTCACACTCGATGTCTGTGTGAGGAGGAAAGAGAAGGAAATGGCTCAACTGTTATATAACTGTTATAACTCAACTGTTGTTTATTTGGTGACTAATAAATACAAACTATTTGTTATATTTATATTGTTGGATGTATTTACTAGTCACATTTTATGTTTCAAATTTAAGAAAGCTGTTTAAGTGGCCCCTGACATTTTCTGACTCATTAAGAATGATTCCCAGCCTTCCTCTGATTATTAACTGATCAACAGTGTTAGCAGATACCCACGGTCATGATACCGTATCGGTATCTCCCCATGAAGAAACACGTAGAAAAAAACAAATAAAAACAGTGATTGCTTATAGTATCAACGCAAATGGCAGAGCCCAGCAAGGTAACAGCGTGAATCCTCGGAGCAGTAGCACCACAGTTATCGAGGTGAAGTGACAGAGCGAGCGAAGCTGTTCAGCAATGAAGTCAGGGCACATGTCTTAGTTACATGTTTACTTTTTGATAAATGGTTGTTACTTCTGTTTAATTTTCTCTAATTTGCATAATTTCTGACTGAGTCCAGGGAGCTGAAAGGGAGCATTAGCTGTTAAATCAGATGTGTGTAATGATATTGAATTGTTATAATATTCTTGTGCACCTTTATGCTTGGACTGCACTGAATGAGCAGCCAAGCAACATGAAAATAAGCTCCTTATTTTTCTTCTGAAGCGACGGACCGGAGGGTGAGACCTTTCGTTTCAGTGCACATTAACTTTATTTAACTTTAATTATCTTCATCTTGCTTTTACTGCAGCTACTCTGGGAGAATTGATTGTAGTAGCATTTGTATTCTGACACAATAAAAGGCTGAATAGCTTTTGTTCTGAGGTTCAGAGAGAGTCTGCCTCTGTCTGTATTAATCATGCCCTGTGCTATTCTTTTAGAAAACAAATGTGCAGATGTTAATTCCAGCTGTTCCTCAGCCTACTCAAACCATCATGACAGCTGTTACTTAATTTGGAACAAATTAAACTTCTAAATATTAGCTTTTACTTTATCATGCTCGTTTTTATGAGGGATTGTGTACAAAAACAGTCATCTCAGAGAGAGGAGATGCCACCATCTGAACGGGGACTCAAACCAGCAACCCTCAGGTTACTAACCAGCCCAGCTGATCCCCTCCAAAGTGTAGCATCTAAGAGGGGAACCGCCCTCAGTTTTGGAATTTAAGTTTCACACCCTGTATTGAGAGAGTTCAAGCGCTTACCATAGCTGCCATGCAGATATTTCCTCGTCACTTCACGCAGATAAAAACCTTCCTATTGAAAACTGACTATGCGACTGCAGCGACAGTCAAACCTTGCCGTGCACCCTCTAAGTTTGGGAACCTCTCGGTTTGAGGGTTTCTACAAAAATAGCCTTCACTTTTAAAAACAGTGAAAGCAAACACAAGAAAACTGCAAAATGAGCTCTGACGCTGAACTATGTGGGGTTACTTGAATAATTTTTTTTTAAAGCAAATTAAGGTTCAAATAAATTTGTCCCAAATCAAAAAAAATTATTAACTGTTGACCTATCCCAAATGGTGATATGACCCTTTAAAAATACACTTTTTGAAATTTTCTCCAGTCAATTATTAGGAAACACATCAAAAATACAAGGTGCCAATGCTTGTTTCTGTTACTCTACATCATAGACATTAAATTGGCGCAGTTTTGCTCTTGAAACTATGATATATCCTATGATATTGATGCTCAAAAAAAAAAAAAAAAAGCTGCACGCCAAAACCCTGCAACTCTGAAAATGTTCACAGTACGAAGTTACTGTACGAACAGCTGATTCTAATGAGTTCAGGTGTGAGCTCATAACTTGGCTAAATTTGAAAATAGTGGAGGTGTCACTAAAAATTACCCACCCGGTAAAAGAATGAAGGTTGGCAAAGGATGTTGTGGTTAGCAAAACGGAAATCAACTTTTTTTCTTAAAGTAAAATACATGAGAACCTCTTTCACGTACAGTAGTGTGGTTTTCCAGTAACGGGACACTCCCACGGAGACAGGAAGCCTCCTACAGGGTGGGTTTTTTCATGAGGTTCAGCTACACCCGGGCCTGTGGTGCGATGCGGTGCGGTGTGGTGTGGTGGGACAGCCCGTACGACACAGTACAACTTTGTGGACGTTCCCTCATTTTCCATTTCCAAAACATCTGTAAAATGTGACTAACTTCGCCGCCGCGAGGCTTGTAAGTCAGTGCGTTTGTATGAAGAAAGTAAAACAGCTGTTCTGGGACAACAAATGAAGATTGCGTGTCCTCCCCCCAGGTTTACAGTAGACACACGGGCTCATCATTAAGGCGAAATTAGCCACGTTGAATGCCTATTATAATGACGCTAATAACGCCCGCCCATGAGCCAAAATAACGTTACAGAGAACCAAAGGGTTATTCACAATATCTCACAATATCTGCCGTTATAACCTAATAATTACCTACAGCCAGAGACAAATTTCCTCAGTTTTACTCCTCAAATCAGCTGGTTATGTCGCCTCACCCACCAGCCTTTTAATGTTAACTTGGATGGTAACAGCTAGCGAGGCTAAATATCGAGGCAGGAAGGTAATTAATTAGTTAATTTAGCAGAACCCCGAGTTTAAAACTATTGTTGTTCATCTTATTTGCTGCCCCTCTGCTTTCTGTTGTGTAACATTAGCGGTTCCATGCAATAGTCTAGGCCCAATGTTGACAACTGGAACTCCTTAATATGCTAGCTACGGCTGCTGGCTAATAACTAGGCTGGCTAACCTTAGCGTTAACCCTCTGAGAACAGTTTCTTCCACATTATCGGGGAGAATCGCACATACGCAGGGTCGATAAGCTTCCACAGACGATTTCCCCAAACTCCAAATCATTCATTCTGAAGTATAAACTTACAAGTGCCGTCTTTTTTCGACTGAAGATCCACTTTTTTCTATTCGTCAGCTGCCATTTTTCACGAATGTAGTGTATGCTTACGCGCACGTAATATATGCCAAAGATTGTGCTGAGAGGCGAGCGCAACTACGACGCGGGGGCTGATTCAGGAGGAGTGCTTCAGTAAGCCAATGAATTCGCCTGCTCCTCACGCTGACAGCCAATTGGGAAAGGGTTTAAGCGATTCGTCCAATAGGAGTCCGGGCTGCTCAGATTGTAGTTTCAGCTTACAAAAACTCGTTTGAGTGATACATCTTAACGTTCTCTTTCTCTTTACAGGGTCTTCTGCGTCCCCAGCTGCGGTTCAAAACTGATAAAGACTGTAAACATGTAAGAAAACACCTCGAATAACAATGTAAGACCAAAGCTGGACTTTAAAAACGTAAAGCAGAATCAAAAAAATCCTTGCCACTAAATTAAACAACAAACACCAGCCTGTAGCAATAAGAGAACAAGAAAATAATACATGCAAAAGACTAAATTTATATAATATAATATAATATAATATAATATAATATAATATAATATAATATAATATAATATAATATAATATAATATAATATGATAAGGACCAATAGAAACTGTTTTTTTTCAGTGAAACGTTGTGTAAAATGCTCTCATTTAAAGTGGGTAGTAATGACTCATCGCATTAGACAAATAGCGCATGACTTACGATCACTGGCCCGTTTCAGCTTCATCGTTTTTCCCCCACCCACAGATTCCCCACCCACCCGCAAACTCCGCATCAAACTCATCTTAGTTCATAAAGCCCAGTTAGATCCCAGCAGCGCCAGACCACTAAACCCACTGCGTAAAAACTTGTATTTAACAAAAATCAAAAATATTTCCCTCAATTTAAGTTAAAAAAAATATTCTAAGCCACATCCATGACTTTTTCTTTTAAAGCAATCAAAAGGTTTTATTTGTTAGGTTATTTATTTATTTTTTTTCTAATTGAATGAGGGATCAGTTTAAAAGCTGGTAATGAACAGCCCAGACTGTGTTAAGAAAAGCATGCGCAATTTCAACAACATTCCTCATCTCTTCCAGTGATTGAATCTTCTGTTATTACATGTATATTACAATTTATACACACACATCATAAAAGGCAACAAAAAAAAAAAAAAGCCTGGACCACAATGCTTTTTTCTCCCCTGCCTTTATGATTCAAACAGTTTCTCAAGATCACCACAGACATAAAACTCAGGATCCTGGAGTGTCCTCTCGTTTTCTCTGTCTTTCTCATGTAGGGCATCAATTTCAGTTGGCTAAATTTTTAAATATAAGCAACGAAGGGCTTTAAAAAAAAAGGCTTTAGAGCTTTTTGACTCAAGATTCCCGTGTTTACTTGACATAAAAGTGTAATAAATGACAATAAAAACTAAATAATGAAATCAAAATGTATCCCTAGTTCAAATTGCCAAACGATTACATCTAAATGCACCAATAATAATCATTTAATAACACAATGCCTCTTAACACCCACATTTCGCTGAACATACACATGAAAGTATAGTTTGCAATGGACAAAACAGGGATTTTTTTATTATTATTCTGCTTGAGTGGAGGATGGTGTATGCCACCCCCACCACTGTTGAGGATGTGGTTGTTTGTTTTCACTGGCTCTGCATTTTCCCTTGTTTCTTTTCCAATATGTTACAAGAAGTCTGCAGCAACGTGCTGTACAATATATCGCTCTGCTTCCTCTGCATTTTCAAAAATGTCATATTTTTCTATAAACAGATTTGTAAACCAAGGTTTAGGTACAGTATCATCTGTGAAAAAGAAATTGTAACAGAAGAAAGTGTCGATTCCTGTTTGCGATGACTAGCAAATGTTAAATAATGTCACTTATTTATAAAAGATTTGTATACTAGATGCTGTCCTTTAATTATGTAAGAATAATTTTACATCTGAGGGAGTTTTCATCTGACAAAATAAAAAATGTCTCTTTAATACCAGGAATATTTCCCCTTTCAGTTCAGTTCTCAGTGGAAAAATACTGATTTATGACACAGACCGTTGAAGGAGTTTCACATCCTTATTCATCACCGCTGAAATGGTGGCGTTTGCCTCAGACGTGCAGATGGCATTACCTAAAAAGCTGCCTCACAAGCTGCTCAGTGTTCAAGTATCAAACAATACCATAACTACAGCTTATAATAAATCCATCCATCCATTTGCCTAACCACCGTAGTAGCACTTAGGGCTGCCGGTCCCAGCTGTCTCAGTGCGAGAGACAGGGGAAAACCCGGGACAGGTCACCAGTCCATCCCGGGACTAATATGTTGAGACAGAAAACCAGCCCCACAACCAATTTAGAATCACCAGTTAACCCAGTAAGGATGTCTTTGTGGGAGGAAACTGGGGTGCCCAGACAGAACACGGAAACTCCCAACATTTACTCTCATAATGCAAAAATGTGCAAATTTGTTTTTCCATATAATTTATTGTCCATGACTCAATTTGTCCCCGTCTCTTATTCCTTGGACCAGATCATCTAGTAGGCATCGGGGGCCCACGGGTGCACAGATTTCAGGTCTTGAGGTTTTTGTTTTTTTTAATCAGAAACATATTGTTAGAATAAAGTGGTGCAAGCTGAATAAACACGACACCTTAAAAAGCACCAAACTACAACCCACCTCTAAGTTTCACAAACGTAAAAACGTTTTTTTTGTTCAGAATAATTTTTTGAGCATCAGTATCGCGGCATACATAGTTTCACTGGAAAAAAGTGCTTCAGTTTAACGTCTGCCACGCAGAGTAACACAAACAAGCGCTATGCGCCGCACGTTTGAGCTCTTTTCTGATAATTTGGTGATGCATAACTTAAAAAAGTGCATTGTGGGTAAGCTTAAAAGGGTCATATGACCATGTGGGATAGGTGGCTGGTCACAAAACGTTTTATCAAATGAGAGGTCAGTTTTTTTAAATACACTGTGCAGGCTCATCTTTCAGTCGTGATTGATTGGTGCCCAGATTTCTGTAATTTGATGATCCAGCTGCCACATGTCAGATACTTTACAGAACACAGATTTTAGTCATTTTCCACTTTTCCTTTTCTTTTTTTGTCACATGAGCCTCGAAACTGACAAATTCCATAATGTATTAAAATATATCATCAGGCTCAAAAGGGCTCTTTAAGAGTTCAACTCGAGCAATAAAGTCTATTCTGTTTTCTTATCTGCATTTCCCTGATATTGCTGGTAAACAAAAATGTATATTATGCATGAGTAATCTCAGCCCCAGTTAAAAAAAAAATAGAAAATGACAATAACAATGGTGGTGTTTTCCCACAGCTCTGATTAAAACTTCTGCTAAAATTCCTTCATGCAAAGAAAGAAGCTGCAGGAAGAAACCAGATCAGAAAATCTGCCCTCCTACAAGCTAAAAATCCTCTCCAGGCTTTCCCCATGTAGGATGCTGTTCATTTTCCCGCTAAAACGTTACACATTTTTAGGGCAATTTTATAATTTTTAGTGTGTTTTTATTGCCTTTTACTGTTTTTACTGTACTTGCTTCTGTGGGGATTAAAAAAAAACTGCACTGGAAGCAGTTTTGTGTTGGCTGCTCTGATGTGATGTGCACATTTAAAACAGTTCACATGATTTATTTGCTACAGGTAGCAGTGGCTGGGGCGGTTCAGTATGAAGACAGGCACGGGTAGGCTCAGAGCTAATCTCTGCAGTACAGTCCGTGGTCCTGCCTCAGCGTAGCACCGTCAACAGAAGAGCTGCGCCTTTACTCTCTGCAGCCCGTCTGTGGGGCACTTCTGTATATTGAGCAGTGAGACTGCATTGTGCAATACTTTACAGAAACCCCTGAGGAAACTCTCTCATGCAGGTTCGCCCAGAAGCAGCTCTTCTAATGATTGTATAAGCCCCGGATGCTGAGTTCATACAGTGGGTTTTGTTAGTGGGGTTTTCATGTTTTTTGCTGTCCCTGATGCGTAGTTAATCTATCCGAGCCTTGGTTTGTGTTTGGTAATTTGATTTCCTGTTTTTCTTTTTAATGTGAGTCTTTAGTTCCTGTTTAATTTCACGATGACCTCTAGGTTTATGCCATCATTGAGTTTCTTGCTGCTTTTGCTTTATGTTTTCTAGTGATTAACTCAGTTTAGCAACATCGTGTGTTCTGATTCACATATCCTAATAGCAGTATTTGCACTCAGTGTTTCTGTTTGTGCGTCCTTCTGTGTTTGTGCTGTTTCCTCGTCTCTTACGTTTTGTTTAGCGTCGGTATTCATGTTTCCTTCAGTTATTTCCTGTTGTACTTCGAGGGTTTTTTTTCTCTTTTGTGTCCCTGTGTTGGCTCACCCTCGTATATGTGCTGTGTTTCCTTGCTGAGTCATCTATGATTGTTTCCCTGTGTGCATCTTGTTGTTGTTTCCTTGTGCTCTCTTTGGTCGATTAATGTTTTCTTTGCTTTTTTGAACGTTGTTATTTTTATCCTATTTTGTGTTTTCCTCTCATTCCTCACGTGTTTGCGTGTCTGTTTGGATCCTAAATCCATCATCAGCTGTGACACTCGTGTTTAGTGAGTTATTAAATGTGACCATATTGGCAAACAGTAACATTTAATCTATATTTTTTTTCTAGTTTTAAAAATGCAGCAATTTTTTTTCAGTTAGTTTTTATCTTTTCCTGAAGTCTTTCCTTTTATTCCATTGACTGCACTGTTTTTCACAGGTAGTCTTAGTTTGACTAAACTACAGTAACCTTCCTGTAGGCATTCGAAACAGTAAATCTGGGCTTAGCTAAACTGCTTCTGTTTACAAAACAGCCTACGACTCACGGGCGTAATTTATGGCAGGGACGGCAGGAATGCGTCCCCACCACTAATTTGATGTTAATTGCACGTGTTTAAATAAAATAGTGTTTTATTTTATTTAAACACGGCAGCAACATGTCCAGAGGGGGTGTATGGGGTAGCATTTACCACCCATGAAATACGAATTTTTTTCTTCATTTCTGTGACTAAAAATTTCATATTAAAAGTATTCTACATGCTTTATTTTGCATTATCGTGAAATTCAGCTATACAGCATTCAGAAATTGTCACGTGTCTTTTGCAATGTGACTTTTTTTTAGTGTGTGTGTTCAAATATGGGGCTTTACAGGACAGCTTAATTATTATTTTATTTTTACATTTTTACTAGCCAATACTCAGATATTTTTTTTCATGTATCTGTCCCAAATAACAGGTCCTGATTCATTTTTATGGTGAGAGAGGCCAGTGAAAATTTCAGGCTTTTATCTGTAATAGTTTTTTAGATATTCATGTTCAAGTGTGAAAAAAACATGCTGAGAGAGGGTCAATGGACCATTTCCCAAAAAAAAAAAAAAAAAAAAAAAGGTATATGAAGCTAAAATTTCACAGAAATCATTATATATGTCCAAACTTTGGACCATAAAATTTTTAGCCAAATCAGAGATGATCGAGCAGAAGGGTCCCGGTCATTTGAGATGGAATGACCCGGGCATGAAACAATCTGGAGACCCTCACCGTTGTTGGGTACTGGGATGAAGCTGTTAGAACATAAGCTGGTGCAGTGGGCCCCTCCCCAGACCTGAATCCAGACCTGAATCCAGCGTAACGTCCAGGCGTGATCCAGGAAACCATCCACTGCCTCATAAGGAGCGTGCCCAGGCACTGTCAGGGGGTCGTGCACATTACTGACCCACATTACAACACAAGCCTGTGATTTCAAGTTTATAGAATCCAGCTCTCAAGAAGTTGATCATTTTTGGTGTTTCTCAACATGGTGGATGCAGGTAGAGATTTACCAACTTAAATATTTCATTCATCAGAGTTTGTGATTTTAATTATCCCTTAATTTATGGGGGCAGTGAATTTGACTCATCCAGGCACCCTCAGCATTACCGACCCCTCTGAACCCACACGCTTCAAGTTCATTATTATTCGCTCTTATCTTTATTTTTGTAAATAAACTAGTAATCGACGCCGCAGCCTGTCTCCTCTCCCCTCAGTCTCAAACAGTCTCAAACCGGTTTGTAATGAAGCGAACACCACGCTGACATATTAATGCATTTTATGGCTGCAACAGCTGCTCAGGGGGTCATTTTTTATTATCACTCTAAATACAAGTTACAAAGTGATGTCCCGATTGTGACGGTGAGGGCAGTTATGATTATGGATGAAATAATAACTGCGACTGTGTTAATATTTCACCAAGTGCAAAATTACAGCTAATAGCACAAGCGTGCAGATCTCATCAGATAAGATTTACCTAATTGAATAAACCCAGAAGTACTACAGGTCACAAACGGTGCTAGAGATGCTGCTGTGGTCTCGGTATTCGGTGATTGTTCCTGAGTTTTGGTTCATGTTTTTATTGTTTTGTAGTAAAGTTGTACAGGGTTCAGGTTCTGTCTTGATCCTGTTTATCTGATTGTTTTTGCACGTTAATCGCTTTCACCTGTCTCCCTCCCCTCTTTTCCCTAATCCCCTGTTGTTTATGTTCACCTGTGTGCTGCTGTGACATGCCAGCAATTAAACCTCACCTTCTGTGGGACTGTTCATCCTATGATGTTCTGCATTTTTCCACCTATTTCTCACTTTCCCACCTCACTTCCTTTTATCTTCTTTCCTCGTCACCCACTGGCTCTTGTGTCCCGTTGTCACCTGCTCAGAATCACCTTTGGACTATATTCCATTTCACACACTCTTTTTTTCACGTTCACATAGGCAGCAGTTGTGGTAAGAGGAGTCTATATTAACCAGTAACCTTTTTTATATGTAAATTTAAGAGTAACTGCCTGAAGCTTTAACCTTGTTTCTGTTTGCTCTCCAGTCTGAGGAAAGAACAAGTTGTTTAGAGTCCTCTATGCTTTGTATATTCCAGCTGTGTGATGCGTCTCGTTTATAATTTGAAGGCAAAAACACTTCTGCAAAGGTTAAATCTGAGCAACCTTGATTATAGCTCCTCCATCAAGCCTCTTCTGTCCTCCAGATGCAATCAGGAATGACGATATCCTTCAGCGTGGTGTCCTGAGATTGATTTCTGAGTCACAGGAAGGACAGAGGAGCAATGAGAAAATGCCTAATGTGTTGTCTTCCCATTTAAATTCACAGCTGCAGTTAATTTGAAGTTGGAAAAATAAACCTTGATACACTAAATCATAATTTGGTGGGTGATTTGGTGGACTTTGACAGGATGACCATGATGATGGTGAACTTTACCTCTGAGCCACCCCAATTAACACACATCAAGACGAACTGAAGAAAAGCTGTTTGTTTTAAGCTCTGGATCAAATACAGTGGTGTGGTGGTGGGAAAAAAGAAAACCTCTAGATTTATTAAAATGGAAAGTTAGCCAATGAATAATGACTCAGAAAACGGGAAATATGGGGGATGTATTTGGGAAAAGATGGATTTAGATTAACACTAAATAAAATGACGTTTTATTGGACATCAAGTACACACACAAACAAGAGTCTATATGTAGGGTTAAACAGTGGGTGCATATATTGCATTCAGTGTACATAAATATGCACAGTTCCACATATCGATGTACATTTTTAAATATATTTAAATGCTTTCTTTAAGACCGCAGTTCAGTCTGCAGATTTGTTCAGTTTTAGGACAATCCTGTAGGTGGCAGCATTGGTCAGTGCACACACTGGAAAAGTTATGCAGCATGTTCTGAATGGCAATAGGAAGGAAGGAAAAATACAAACACAAATGTTTTCTTATTGCTTTCTGCTCCCTAAAAACTGATCCAGACGGGAGGCGTAGTACTCTACCTGCAATGCTGTACACAAGACGAGGCTGTAACTTAATGAGACAGAAATGTTCTCTGAGTAGTGGGATCACCCAGAAAACAGATATTTAACTCAATTAATTTGTGCACAACTGTTTGTCTGTATCTGTATGGGCGGACTTTGTTGCCACGGGGCGCTTTGAGCTTCTTTTATTGCACGCTTTCCACGGGGAGGGTGCAAACTGTCTTTGTGTCCTCAGAGTTTCAAATGGTCCTTGTAACCTGCAACAAACTCTTCTTCGAGCGAACTGTTGCTTTGTGAGAGCGGAAGGCAAAACTTATCCACCGCCTCTCCTGTGGAACCGGCTGCCCAGATTGAGGAGACAGACAGCCTCTCTATACTTTTAAGATCAGGGTTCAAACTTTCCTTTCTGATGAAGCTTATGGTCAGAGCTGGATCAGGTGACTCTGAACCATCATTTAGTCCTGCTGCTATTGGCCGAATTTGAATCCAGCCCACTAGTAGCTGCTGAAAGGTCTCTGAAGCATTTTAGGCAATTTATACCTCCGTCATATGAGTGTACAGTACTGTGCAAAAGTCTTAAGTCACCCCTCATTTTTTTAATATTTTGCTTCCAAAGAGCCAGACTATTTTTTTTAATGTGATCTTGAGCAATAGTTCTCCAGGCTTTCTGAAGGTCTTTCAATTGTTTTTCTTTGGACATTGGTTGCTTTTCACTCATTTTCAGTCCAGTCCTTGCACCAGACCATTTACAGAGGAATGTTTTTTTTTGTTTTAGGAATCATTCGAGCGTAAAATAGGAACCCAACTCAACTGATGAACCGCTGGTGTTTACAACAGACAACTAAGCAAAGAACCAATTTAAAATTGTATCTTTAGCCACTGTTAATAGCAGCCAGTCACAAAAACATATCATTTGTTCCCATTTGGCATATCTCAGCATGTTGTGCAAGTGTGTTCAAGTTGAGAAAACTGGACAAGTGGAGGACAAAAAGAAGAAGTAAAAGGCCTAAAAAGCTCTACAGGACATGAACAGTATCTGAAAGTCATGTCCTTAAGAAATATGAAAAAAGAAACCAGCAAAGACCTGGCACAGAATCCGAGAGTTCATCTGGCCCTTCAACTGATCCATCTACAGCCAGTCCAGACCTCAACATCATTGAAGCAGTTTGGAATTGTCTCGGCAGATAATGGAATAAAATGCAGCCAACATTAAAAGAAGAACTTTGAATGTCCTTCAAGGAGCCTGGAGAACTATTCCTAAAGACTATTTAAATAAATTATAAGAAAACTTGCCTAAGAGAGTTCAGGTTGTGTTGAAAAATAAAGGCGGCCATACCAAATACTGACTTTCAAACTCGTTAGAATTACAAAACTATTTTTGACTTATATACTGTATTACCATGTATGTTTGCAAATTTCAATAAATTGCTGCCCCTATTTCCCATTTTCCTAGCAAAATATAAAGAAATGAGGGGCGGCTCAAGACTTTTGGATAGTTCTGCATTAAGACTGGTAAGATTATGTCCACCACTTATTGAAAAACACTCAGGCATTCAGGCATTTACAACATTTCAGAAATGCTTCCACTCTTCTTATTTGCTCTTTAAAAAAAAAAAAAAAAAAAAATTGGCACTACAAAAATAAAATGTAAATACTAAACACTTCTCCAAAAATATACAAACATGTACAAAATATCCATGAATCTTATTTAATTTTTTTTTTTTTTAAATTTTGATAGAAGACCTTGGGAAATAAGAAAGCAACCAAATGTACCTTTGCTGCAGCTTCTGCTGGCAGGCTTTATAACCCACTACTTAAAGGTAGTGTTTGTAATTACCCTCTGCAGACTTTAACTAACCATTTAACCACCAGGGGGCAGTGTTTTGCCAGTGGGTATTTTCAGATATTTTCATATGTGCGCTGCTGTTTAAATCCTTCTCCATTTTCTCACAATAATTTTCCTTTCCCCAGGCCAACATTTTAAATACAAATGTGTTTTTCATGACTTTCCTGAATAAATAAAAATTAAACTGACTCGCTGCGCCACATAGTGGTGCAAATCGGTATTACACTAAAGTGGCCTGGCCGCTTTAGAGTGATACCGATGTGTTGGCTTGAAAACTGCACATAGATGATTTGGACATAAAATCACAGCAGTTTCTTCACATTCTGCTTTAAGTTTTTAGACTATTTTTAAACACAGTTATTTGCATTGATTTATGAGGCTATTTAGTTTGGAAAGGCACTTAATGTGACAAACCTTTAATCTGACCGAGAGTGTGTAGGGAGTGGTTTGGAATTGGGCTAAAGCTGCATTTCTCCTGCACCCCCCATGCATTTATATGCCACTGTTGCATGTCATTAACTTTTACTTATCTCTGCTGTAGTTTTTAGTTTGTGGTCTCTCTCTAAGCTCCTCTTCTCTCTCTTCTCTTTCCAGCGGGTGAGGCAGCTTCAGCCCCTTCCTCGGCCTGCTTCTGGTGGACGTCTGTTCCTGTTAAAAGGGAGTTCGTCCTCTGCACAGTTGCCAGCTGCTTGCTCAACGTGCTAGCCTGATTGTTGGAGTTCTTTAACACTGTAGTGTCTTTACCTTTAAATATGAACCACCTTGAGATGACTGCTGATGTGAACTAAACTCAGTCCTACCCTTAAGCAAGGCACTTGTTCTTTACCAGTGTAGCATGTTTAACCTCATAAGATCCTTAAAAAGCAATCTTTCTGCCTCTTTATGTACTTTGGAGTGGCCTTGAGCTAAATTATGTTGTCATATTTGAACGCGGGGTGTGATTTGCCTGAATTATGTAATTGAGAAATTAGAACAATAATATCCCACCTTCATACCAAACACCCTCAGATCGCAACACAGTTTTCTCTCTCCCCTCCGGAAGCCCTTCTGGGCTCCGATTGGCTGAAACGAAGGGGGCGTTTGAATAAACAAGAGTTTCGAGCGTTTTCATTGGTCGCTGTCACGTCGCTCAGGACTGTTGCCTGGCGATGGGCTTGGAGCTTGTCAAGCGCACGATCCAGTTACTGTAGCTGCCTGCTGCAATGAAAATATCGTCGTTGGTGGGTGGATATATTTATATGGGCCTGTTTCCATCATTTCCCCCCCGAAAACAGTGACTGAGTGAGTATCTTCTTTTGTCTTTACTCGGATAACACTTAACCTCCGAAGGTGGCGTGCATTTCTGATGTGATAAGGCAGGCGTGAGGTTTGTTTTGCATGTTTTCTGAATCAGCTGGCTCAACAATAACTAAAAAGCTGCTAATTTGTGTTAAGTTGGCTTCATATGTTTGACTTGTTGGGTTTGCTGTTGCTCTGCATTAAAAATGTGGGTGCTACATTCAGTCTGTGGGCAGTCATAGCTCTCTCTCTCGCACACACGCACGTATGCATACATATGTACACACACACACACACACACACATATATATATATGTACGCACACTTTAATGCACAGGCTACAGTTAAAAATGATGATTTGTGACAGCTACATTTCACCCTGGTAACTGTTAAGAATGTGAGAGGCTTGTTATAAGAAGCAACACCACAAATGCAGGTGAGATATTTACATAAACAGCAGTAAATCTTTTATATTTTTTCAGCCATAATTCATCATTTTATCTTATATCTAAAACTTCTCTCTATTGTTGTTCGTCTAATTCTGTGTAGTTTCCCCCAAAAAGATCAAATTACTTCAAACCTGAGTGACATTGTTAGATGGATCCCTTATTTATTTATTTATGTATTTATTTTTATTATTTCTTTTTGCAAATTCCCACCACTTTGTCTAATTTTAACAATCAAAACGACATAATTCCATGTTTCTACACAAATAATGGTGCATTGATCACGTTAAGAGATTTTGGAGGTCCTGCATTTTCAATTCCACGCACCACGCATGAGTCACGCTGTTGATAGAGACAAAATATATGATCCACAGCTATGCACTGTGCATTCCTGATCATATTATCCTTCTAGGAGTGGGCCTGGTGGGTTAGTTGGCAAAAAAAATAAATCTGCATGGAAAAAACAATAGGCTGCATGCCACCCCGTGTAGGCTGCAAGCTGAAAGGGACTGAAGGAAGCACAGAAGCACACTCACCAGTAAAAATAAAAGGCATTTTCCGTGTGGTGAAAAGTGTTTGAGTTTAGCCTACAGTTGAGGGTTTGCTGCTGAGTAAGATAAGGGACTAACAGACCACACAGCGATATCTGGTGTTCTGGGAGACTCAGTTTATTTTGGTGCCGTGGTTTTTGCATAGTGATGAGCAGCTACTGTGCCCACAGCTCTGTAGGAGACTGCGTGTGTGTGTGTGTGTGTGTGTGTGTGTGTGTGTGTGTGTGTGTGTGTGTGTGTGTGTGTGTGTGTGTGT
>JAVDPK010003022.1:252880-268223 GCA_034780415.1 Cichlasoma orientale | reverse complement strand
CACACACACACACACACACACACACACACACACACACACACACACACACACACACACACACACACACACACGTGCATGCTAGCAGAAAAACACATAAGCTTAGCAAGGCTTTGATGATGCCGTGAGGATGAGCAGGGAAGTGCACTGACCAGAGAAAATGGCTGCATTTATATGGAGCTGCAGCTGCTTGTTCTCACAAAACACACTTATTTCACCAGCGACACGCCCCTTTGAACTTGAACTACCCAGTACATGTATTTAACAGGAATAATTAGATCCAAGAAAGATGTGGGGGCCAGATATAGAAGGGATGGAAATAGGCAAACATGCATTCGGTTTCTACGCAATAATCGGAATCTGTTTAAAAAGATGATGGATTACAGTGTGCGTACCTGATATTACAGGCTCCTCTTGAGTTATCTGGGTTGGTTGTGACACAGAGAGGAGGAGGAGGACATCGATAGCAGAGTTTTTTTTTTAGGTTTCCATGTGGTCTCAGTAGATAAATGCATGAGGATGATTTATTATACTTGCAAAGTTACGCTCCTTAAATCGTGATGCAAACACAAACGGGATAAAAGATTAGACCTTAATGCTGAATGTTTGCTGCTCTGGCGTTATTACAAAATTTGAATAATTGTGGGCTTCCTCATCATGCCATTGACTGCGATTTATGAGCTTTTTAACATCAATTTATGAAAGATTGTTTATGTGAAATAGGATAATTTTCTTGTTAAATGTGTCTGAACATTACCCCACTGTGCAGGATTTAATGACTGGTTGTCATGACCGGTTCTATGGTTCAGTCCTACAAGCTCGTATATGCTGAAAGTAAACATAGAGTTAGCTATGACAGTGTCACTCAGCCTAACATTTGAAAAAGCTTTATTGAAATTTTAATTAAATGGATAGCCATGAAGTTTTGTACAGACTTTTAATGGCCACCAGATGCTGAATCCTGATCGAGCATGAAGTCTGCCTCTGTATGATGTGAGAGAGAGGTGATTTCCCTAATATGGCCATCTCTGGCACACAGCTCCACCCACCTGCTTAGGTTTGCGAGGGGCAGCCAGTGAGAGGAAAGTTGGCTTAAAACTGCAAGTGCGGGGCTGCTTCATGCAGCCCCGCACTTGGGATGAAGTGCGGGGCTGCATGAAGGCCCAGTATAAAATAAATAAGGATTATTTTGAACTGTGATTTATGCAAAGCTACGCTATTAGAGGCCAGCTCTATAAAAACCTGAAGCTGGAAATGAGCATAATGGGTATCTTTGAATTGCTGTAGTCTGTCTACAGTTGCTGCTTTTCATGCTGTGTCTGATTTAATCAGTGTCATGTCTGCTGTCATTGATGCCTGCTCCGCTCTGTATGGGGCTCTTGCTGCTGCTCTCCGCCTCAGGCTTTTCATGTATGCATGTGGAAGGGCGGGAAGGTTCAGAACAGAGCCGTACGGCTAAATATAAATTGCTGCAGATGGAAATAACAATCTTCTTTTGACTATAGCGGTCCTGACTGAAATAGGCTCGACAGAATCACCTCATACCTTATAGGGACCCAGTTTTTCAAGACTCTCCAGCTTCACTCGCTCTTGGGCTGCACTGCCAAATGTTGCCACAGCTTTTTGATAAAGAGAGTACTCAGAGTAAAACTGCAACATGCTGCTATGTCAAGAGGGTTGAGCACACGGAGACACAGAGGAGCTTTTGTCTTGTACTTCTGGCTCATCTGTTATTATTTTCTTGTCCATTTAAATAGATAACTGTAAGAACACGTTTGGGTTCACTGATTCTTTTTTGGCCACTCTTTTGGGAATGCAGCCTGTCATCATGGTGCGAGGAAATGAAGGGGCCACCAGATTCAAGCAGTTTCAAGGACGCTGCAGCTACAGATCCACCTTTTGCCAAATGAGCCACGAGGAGGCTTCAGGACTTTTTCTTTTGCCTGCCGATGCTCGATAAAGCCCTATGAATTATGCTAATTTATTGTAAGCTAATTAAGAGGTTTAATCATGCTACTGTCGCCTAGAAGACGTCACTGTGCAGCTGTTTTTTTTTTTTTAAAGCAAGTTCTAGCTTAAACAGATTTGAGAAAAATATGCATATTTTCTGCACGGTATGGTGTTTGTGACCGCGCTTGACGTCAGAGATTGTGAGGCTTGAGAGAGGCTTGTGTTGCTTTGAAAAGACATTTCTGTGATGTGTTATCCAACAGTGACATGAGGAAAATGCTTTTATAGCTGTCCTCAAAGGCCACCCTTTAAGGTGTCGGTTGAAAGCTGGCATGAAACAATAGTCGTTTAACTGAGGGTGACAGTGCAGTTACAGATAAATAGTTATAATGAATGAAAATTTGAAAAGTAGAAAATGATCTGATGACTGATGTGGGAAAGTTATTCAACCACTCTGAAGTTCTGGGAGAACATACTGATAGTATATACATCTTTGTATCTGTGAAGAAGTTGAATGTAGAAGGTGAAACGAAAAAGCTGCATATATGTACTGTATGCGACGTCATGTAATCTATCTCTATGTCTATATGTGTGGACATTGATAAAGTTCATGAGCACTCCACTCCTCCCTTTTTCACGTGTTTATTTTGTTCCACAACAACAGTCGGCTCAAAATGCTTTGTATTGTAAGCTGAAGACCCTGCAATATTAGAGGGAAAACCCACCAATCAGATGATCCTCTAAGACCAAGCACTTGCAGATGGTGGGGAAGAAGAACTCCCTTTTAAAAGGAAGAGACCCTGAACCACCCGTTACGCTGCTATAGACCCAGGCTCCCCTCTTTTTACTCCTGATGTGTTTAGATACCACTACAGGTCATGGCATGGTCGCGGCAGCTTGCTGCCTCTTTGTGAGGCTGGTTCTGTTTGAGGTCTCTTCCTCTTAAATGGGGGTTCTTTCTCCCCATTGTCCCCAGGTGCTGCTCATAGGGGATCATCTAATTGTAGAATAAAACCCTACAATATCTAAATGTCTTGAGATGACTAGCATTATATCAATAGAATTTAACTGTAGATTTTATGATGACATTCTATTAATAGGCCAGTTTGTTTATTGGTTTCCTTTTTGATACCTGGTCAGTTTGGTGGCGGTGCAAATATTGATTAATGGCTACAGTAAAATCAAGTATGTTTTTAAATACTGGGCTTTAATTGGATCCTGCTCGTATCGTCACTCATACCGTTTGTATATTTTCTTCAAAATTTACAATCTGTAAATTTGCAAAGTTACGTGTTAAACTTGGTGATACTCCTCAGTTTAGTCACAATGTTGACGAAACTGGAATATCAGTGCTGGGAGTGGAAACTGTGCTTTTTGCTCTCTCTCCAGTTTGACCCTGAGCTCACTGACACATGTTAAAAGGTATGTTTGCTCAGCAGAGATTGCAGAGCAAACTCTCACACATGCAGCTCTCAGCTGACCCAGAAAAGGCCGGTTAATGGACGAGGGAGTGTTACACGTGAGCTTATTGTGTTTCGTTCTAAATGAGAGACGTATTATATTTAACCAAAAACCTCATCGTCATCAGACCAGTCCCATATATATCGGCCTCTTTTAAAGATGTGCAAATTCTACTGTAAACATACTATATTAAAGTCTATGATTAAAAACCTTACTGGAAAAACAAATGGTTGGAATTGGCCATGAGCACGTGAAACACTATCTGTTTACCATGTTTTGTGTTTTAAGACCTCCCACCAAACTCTGGAGCCGGTGACTTACACATGAAACTCTTTGTTAAAACTTATCTGAATCAAATACAAAGGCTTCTCTCTAGCAGCTAATCTAAATCCTGGATAAGGCCTCTGCGCGGCCTTGCACACCAGTGTTTTTGTAGTGTGGACTGTGGGAGTGAGAGGTTAAACGTGGCAGCACTGAATGTGAGGAATGCACACTACACACAGTGGCACCCATGAACCGGTTTTCTAAGACAGTTGATTGAAAGAGAGGTACAGCATTGACAGGCGGGCTCTGTCTCCTGTCTCCTGCAGTAATAATCAGCTTAAAGCAGTGAATTATTAGATTGGGTTTTGGTCAGAGTCGCACGAGTTTAAATTAGTCATTCTCACAACAGGAACCACAGAGGTATGCAAACAATATATAAACATTATGACCCGGTCATGGGTCGTGTTGGGACCTTACTGTATGTACCTTATTGGTCAAATAATGAGAGTCAAATCTGTTTTAAGTCAAGTAATATTTCATGTTGCATGTGCAGGGGTTGAAGAGGCTAAAGATACTTAGCTTACATGCTATTGCAGCCTCCCTTCTCTGTGATGCATCTTGGAGGAATAAAACTTTATTTATAAAATAATGTCATCTACTGCTGTGACTGAATAGTTATCTTAGTCTTTGCCAAATTTAGTTCAATTCGTCAACACAGCCAGCCCGATGGGGTTCGGAGAACGTCTTTATTGAGACCTGGGATGTCTACATGCCTGCGCATTGAGGGCCGCGGGCCTCGAGTTTGACACGTGTCCACAAAGACAGAAAGTAAAACTCATCACTACAGACTGATTTGTCAAATATCAATAACCCTTTCGGGGGAAGTGTTCCTGTCAGAGCATCAATAAAATCTGCATATCTTGAATGATTACAATGCGAAGGAGGTAGCAGAGCAGGTGTGTGTGTGTGTGTGAGGTGTCATCTTCTTCTATAAAAACATCAACAAACAGGCGCCTCTTTCCCACATCAAAACAAAACTTAAAATCGGTGTAGAGACATATGAAACACAATCACAATACTGTTGACAGAATGAATGAAGCGCAGAAACAGCAGGTGTGAGTGTGTTTATTATCCAGATAATGTTATTAAATGCTTTTTTTTTTTAAACCAGTTGTCTCATTTTCTGTGACCTGTGTTAAAAAAAACAAAAAAAAAAACATCTACAGTTTGAGTGACGGATGCTACACGGAAACATTACACATGCTCAGAAATGTGCTCAGAAAATATTACAACATAGTAAATATAACCGTTTAAAGTCATAAGAGAAATGCAGCTATAAATCTGTAAACATTTACTTTTCCAACCGCGGTGTGAAGCCGTTTTAGATCCACCTGAAATTTTTAGTACGGTATTTAAATTTGAAACAAATATTGTATTTTATGACATTTTACAGCTTTTTATCAATTTCAGCACTCAAGATCATGTGAGACAAATGCTTCACGTACTGTGCATTTTTTATCATTTCAGTCTTATAAACAGCAACAAGAGACTCTAGAGACTGCATGAGTGTCACAGAATATTTAGTTTTCATGCTGTTATATAATGTATAGTAAATAATGCAGGATATAGAGAGCCACACTTGTGACATTGTTTCCTGGTGAGCCTCTTTTTCCATCGGGAGATCAGGTGCATTTTTGACTTTCAAAAAATTTAGGAGTGCTTACTGTAAAATAATAATTAGCCGTCCTGCAGCAGCTCAAAAAAAAATTAAAATCAAAACTTTTTGAGTTTAAGAAATCAGTAAACAATGATTATACCGTGAGCAAGGTTTTTGGTGCAGCACCTCAGTATTTTTCCATTACTCACTCACATCTGTCTACTTATTACCGATATTATTGGAGACTTGTGCGAGCCAGCCATGGTAGTACTTGGTTAGTACTTGGATGAAAATTTGCACTAAGTGACTGCCTGAAGTCTAGAATCCAAATACTGTGTTTCCACCCTTGAGATGCTCTTCGGGCCTTCACTGCAGCCTTCAGTTGCTCCTTGTTTGTCTCAGTTTTGTCTTCAGTAACTGAAAAGCTGCTCTATTGGGTTGAGACCAGGTGACTGACTTGGCCTTTGAAGAATATCGAAATTTCTTTGCTCTTTGTTTTGGGTCATTATCCATTTGCACAGTGAAGCACTGTCCAGGTTTTGCAGCATTTGGCTGAATCTGAACAGAGTATAGCCCTGTACACTTCGCTGTTCATCCTGCTACTTCTGTCAGCACATCACATGATCAATAAACACTAGTGACCTGGTTCCACTGGCAGCCATGCACGCCCATGCAATAACATTGCCTTCATCATGTTTGACAGATGATGTGGTATTCTTCAGATCCTGAGCTGTTTCTCTCCTTCTCCATGTTTTTCTCTTCTAATCATTCTGGTACAAGTTCATCATGGTTTCATCTGTCCAAAGTTTTTTTTTTTTTTTTTTGTTTTTTTTTTCCAGAACTGTGCACACTCTTTTACATGTTTTCTGGCAAAGTCTAATCTGGTCTTTCTGTTCTGAAGTGTAACCAGTGGTTTGCACCTGAAATATTCATGAAATAAGAAGGGAGCAGACTTCACCTGGCCCTGAGACTGCTTGTCAGTCAATTGTCCAACAGTTTTTGAGCCATGAGAACAGATGCTAATGATATGTTGGCATGAAAATTAAAGACAGGCTTAAGTTGATTGTGACAGAAAGACCTTCTGACAGCGATCCCCGTGCATTATTTGACATGCAAGAAGGAACTGACAGCTAAGTAAAGTAAATAGATTTCCCTCCTTCAGTAAGTTGGCGCTTTCATTAATTAGTCTGAGGAAACTAACAGACAGGTTGGATTGCTTAACCGATCACATAATGAAATGTAAACAAGAAATTTTGTGAGTTGAGGGCAAAGAGCAGAGCATTTATTCTACTGAGCAGCAGAAAGGGTCACATGATCACATGAGTCATCCTATTATTAGCAATGAACATATGTGGCACATGCCAAAAGCAGTCTACAGGCACAGTGCTTGCTTCTTATGGTGAAGGCTCCTGGCAGCTCCACTGTGGTGTGGGGTTGTATTTTCCTGGCACAGTTCAGGTTCACAGAACCCCCGAGGGCCGGAGAATGATGCCAACAGGAAGCCATCCTGAGTGAATATGTTCAGGAAATGGTGGAGGAGCACTCAGTGCCATTTTTCACAATGATACAGCCAGAGTGAAACCATATATCACAGCCTGTTAATGCAGCAAATGCCACCCTGCTGCTGTTTTAAAACATTTGGTATTAAGATAAATGTTTGGTGTATCGCTTGCAGCCCGAGGCTCAAGACTTGGGTGCCAGCTAGCGTGGTACCCTGTGTGCCTCTGCTACCAATCAAGTCAATGACTAGAGCATACATATGAAATTTTAATCAAATTTGTACCACAGTGAGGTTTTACATCTATCCGCTCTCCGTCTTTTAGTAAAGAGTAAATTATTCACTAAAATGTCTCCCACGCTCTGACGTTGAATTTTTAAATAAATGTTTAAAAAAGTTCTTAAACATGGGGCTGTATGAAGTTACTCCTGTGTGTCTCTGTTATGCAATGAAGCAGAATAGGTTTGCAATCAAGAAGCAGTTCATTGAGGGCCACTATAGGAACGAATACTGTTATTTCAGTCTGCACTCATTTGTATTTGATGAGGTTCTTCACACCTTTCAGTGCAGCGCAGTGCAACAGCAAGGCCCCAGCACAGCCCAGAGCAGGCATCGGTGACATCACACATGACACCAATTACATCTTTACAACAGCATGAAAGGAGGAAATGGGTTGCAAAGTTGCTTGCAGGTGCACAGGTGTTGTGTTTGAGTAAATGATGTAATAGCCAGGCAACTTGTTGAGACCTTTATGTGAACCGGATTGCATGTAAAAGGCTGTATGGGACATGCGATAATATGATATTTTTATTTATTTTATTAAAGCATAAACTGTATAATCTATATATGTCTGGGCCTTGATCCCAGTTTGTCCCTCAGTGAACCTGAGCTCCACACTGCTGAGCTGCAGGTTTAAATCTTTGCATCGTTGGCTGGTGATTTTTTTTTTTCCCTGTATCGTTAACCAACACAAAGCCTGACTTTTGAATCATAACGCGGCACTTTTAGATGGATTTTGCATATTGTGTTAATTCATTTTAAGCTTTTTTCATGCCAGTTCACGTCATGCTGTTTCCACATTGTTTAATAGCTACCACTGAGTGTGCAAAAGCAATTAAGAGTGGTGGCTTTGGCTTTGAAAGCATATGCTTTTCACCTGTGAGGTACTCTCAGAATAGCACATTTATTTATTTTTTGCCCCCCCCAACATCTGACAGGAGTCTGGCACCCGTGTATTTTTCCATTGTGGCTTCATGCTAGTAAGTAGGCTGTGAAGGAGAAACACTAGGTGTGATGTCTAATTAGGTTGTGGCCACAAGCGTAATACGTGGTGCTCAAACATTTTTAGCCTATGGAGTAATTTAAGACTTTTTTTTTTGCTGTGTGATTCATGGATAATTTACCCTTTAATGCTGTGTCACTTTGCCTACCGAGACAGAAATCTATTATCTGCTGAAGACGATTCTTCGTGTTTGCATTGCATTTGCCTGTAACTTACCACACAGCAATCTAAAAATTAGTAATTAGTGTATTGACTAGATCTAATAGGCCCATCAGTGTTTTAGGAGCTGTAGCATCAAATGAGTCACCAGCACTCTGCAGTCATCTGTTGTTTGTCCTATCTTAATTTTTTTAATTATCTTTTATTTTAGATTGCATAACCGCTGCTGCTTTTTCCACAAATACTTGAACTGATGCAGTAAATTTTATTCCTCCCATATAAGCTGTCAATAACATCTAGATTTATTTAGTGGGGGGGGGAAAGCCTACCGCCCCATTTGAAGGGAACAGTTATTTTTGCACCCAGTGAACAGAAACTGGGACAGAAGAGAGAGAAAAAAAGGACTTTCACAGCATTAAATGGGTCACCTTGAGTGGAATACTTGCCTATGTGGTCCTATTAGGAGCCAGAGAGAGAGAACGACAGAGAGATGCAGAGAGGACACATGTTTCCTGTCTGAATGTTAAAGTTGTAACCGTCCCCTGATAGAAAGAAGCTATTTAAAGTATAAATCTGAGGCTTTGTCAAACGCAGACTGCCAGGCCCGGCCCACCTGTTGGTGCAGCCTTTTGTGTGCGCGCGTCCTGGATATCAAGTGTTTATACATTACAGAGCTCAACATGAACAGAAGGACTACCATGCTACAGTTAACTCTTAGGGGCAGTTAAGTTTTAGTGAATCATTTATCTAGAGTTCCCTTTAGCTTTTGACTTGACCCCAGTTATTCAGTCATTGCCCAGCCCTGTACAAACACTTGTCACTCGTACCACAAAGTGAGCCAACCCAGTTTATTTCACAAGGGTCCATGTTACCATCAAATTCAGTTAGTATTTATTTAAATCGTGCCAGATCACAACAACTGTCATTTCAAGGTGCTGTGCAATGCACAGCATAATGCAGCACCCTATAATATTCAGAGTTTCCCGCAGAATTGCATTGTTCTTGTGGCGGTATCGAAGAAGAGGAGGCATATGCACTCGCAAGTTCTCATTTAGCAGCAGCTAAAGTTTCAAAATAAGAGCGCGCAGATTGCCCAGTAGAAAATCGGTCATGTTATTGTACTGGGCAAATGAAAAAGCAAAACTGTACCACAAAATAGGCCCGAGAAAATCACTGATATGAGATGAGGTCAGGCAGAAGTCTCTGTGGAATCTGATGACATTGTGATCTGTAGTGAGATTAGGGGACAGGTGGAAGAGAGCCTGCAGAGGTGGAGGTATGCTCTGGAGAGAGGAGCAGTGAAAGTCAGTAAAAGTGAGACAGATTACATGTGTGTGAAATAAGAGGGTGACAGGTGAAAGGTGAACATGCAAGAAGTACAGATAGTGATCCAGTGACCCGGTGAGCTGCTTTGAGCAAGCATTTGGCGACAGTGAGGAGGAAGAACTCCCTTTTAATAGGATGAGACCTCTGGCAGAACCAAGCTCAGGTAGGGACAGCTATCAACCTCAACATGCAGTTGGAGGGGTGAGGTGAGAGAGAAGAGGAGCGTAGGAAAGAGATGCTCGGTGCATGATGGGAAGTCCACCAGCAGCCTAAGGCAAGAGCATGCAAGAGCAAGGGATGGTTCACAGTCACCTGATCCAGCCGTAACTAAAAGAAACGTTTTAATCTTAAAAGCTGAGACAGTGTGTGTCTCCTGCATCCATGCTGGGAGCTGGTTCCACAGGAGAGGGCACGATAGCTGAAGGCCATGCGTCCTCCCATGAAAACAGTTTGTTTTTGTGCTTCTTCCACATCATGGTGAACTCCTGTTCAGGCCAATATTTCAACCAATCAGCATTCTGTCTGCACCCAGCAGCATCGCAGTGGAGCTACAGAAGTGACACAAGCTAAAGAGCTTCATTTATACTACTGCACTGAAGCCCTGTTCTAGTAGGTGATACTTTCATACTTGTGCTCTTGTGTCGTCACTGCGCTGCAATCACAGGTGGAACTAAGCTGATCATGTTGGACCTCAAGCTCATAAATATTGAACAACAGGTTATTTTACTGAAAGTCAGGAAAGAGAGCAGACTTCAGAGCCAGCTGACTCTGTGCATGGATTTCAAAAGCTATGGAAACAAAAAGAAAAACAGCAAATGTCGTCGCTGGCAGAAAGCATAATGACAAACCTAGATACAATTACAGCCTGTTCCATTTTGTTTCACAGTGTCATTATCCTGCAGTTAACTTCAGTCCAATTCAATTTATGTAGCGCCAGCTCACAGCAACCGGTGCCTAAAGGCGCTTTCCATTGTAAGGTGACGACAGCAGAATATCAGAGATCATGGCAGTCCCCTGTAAGCAGCGCTTGGCGACCGTGGAGAGGAAAAACTTTTTTTAACAGGCTGAAAACTTCAACAGAATTGGGTTTAGGGGGGGGGGGCCGCCATCTGCTGTGACTGTTTGGGGGTAAAGGAAAAAAGAAAAGAGGATTAACCGCACTTCTGAATGAAGAGAAACTATCCATCCATCTATCCATTGTCTTCTGCTTATCCGGGGCCGGGTCGCCGGGGGCAGGAGCCTAAGCAGGGAAGCCCAGACTTCCCTCTCGCCAGCCACCTCCACCAGCTCATCAGGAGGGACCCCAAACTAATATGGGAGAAATATTACATCTCTTTCCAGTCCACTTTAGTACTCTCGCTGCAACGATTTGGACCAATTGAAGGCGGTAGCAGGATTTGCAGGAGTGATGTAGCAGATTAAAATGGAGAAGGAGGAAGTAATTGATACTGTTTCAGTCCTCCTTACCTTTTATGCCTTTTACGCGAGTACAAAAGGTAGATAACATTGAGTGGCACCAAATGAACTTGTTCTGCATCACGCTGCTCACTCCACTCAGAATCCACTCCTATGTTAGCGTCCACAGGAGTTAGCTCCAGGGACCCGAGAGGCCTATCACTGAACATCACCTGCAGTCCCCTGCACTGTCTGAAATGCTGGCTCAGCAGCCTGCTGCGGGAAGGTGCTCATTGGGCCGAACAAGAAGGCTCTGGCTCTTTGTACAGTATCAATAATTCTGCTGGGGGAAAGTTAAAGCTGCAGCCTAAACATTTTGTAACCTCTCACTTTGCTTTGGGGTAATTTTTGTGCTACCGTTGAACATTGGCTTTGCACTTGGAGCATTTATCATCACAGGGAACTACAAAGCTGTTATTAACAAATCTCACAGCCCAGCGGTTTATGTTTGAGCTCCTTGTTTGGACAGTTGAGCATGGGATCTTGACACTAATAATTTGAAGCTCTACAAGCCTGTGACACAAAATCAATGCCCTTAATGCCGGGTTCAGTGTTGCAGTTTGCTACAGAAGATCGGCAGCAAGCACTTCAAACCAGATGGAAAAATGATGCACAAAGTAACACAGCAGAGTTATGACTCCATCCTCCACTGACTAATTGTGGAAAACACAGGAGATGACTGATTTAATCAAGATTATGAACGATGAATAACTTTGTAATTAATTTGACGTCTTTTATCATTTCCAGTGGGTGAGATTTGCATAGTTACAAAACCGATTTATCTGCGTCTGGAAGTGAAAAATAATCCCACAGCGTGAGCTTTAATCACGACCAAAATGACATCACAGGCAGCAGATATTTTCCAGATGTTTTTAAAGGCAAAACAGACAGCTGCTGCATTTCTGGTTCGGGCGTGGCCAGAAATTTAAGCTAACGTATGAAGAAGAAAAAAGTTTCAGTTTCAAATCAGTTTCAGTGCAGCTTTAAGAGCAATCACGCTGAAAAAGAGAAGTATTTTCTCCTTTAGATTCCCTTAAAATGGACCAGGTCTGACAATTTGAGCTCCTCTGCAGACGAATGGGGAAAGCGTATTTAAAAGCTTTGTAGCCTGATTCTGCTGCGACTCTCGGGACAAATGTTTGTAAAATATTGTGAGCGTGACCACCATGCCGATCAGGCTTTTACACACTTACAAGCGGAAATCAGCCCAAGGAGCACTTCATCGAAAAATGTTGTGGCCACAGTGATTTTAGGAAGAGCTGCGAGTAGAAACTGAAGCTTCCACGTCACGAGACCGACTGCTGCTTTTGTCACCTGTTGGAAATCGAGCTTTGGCCGCTTTTCCGGGGTCGGCATGTTACACCATTTAGCATTAGCTGGTAGCTTTGTGTTAGCATCGTGTAGTTTCAGGCTCTTGGATAACTCTGGATGTCGTGTTAGCAGCTGGATAGGTGCAGATTGCACTTTATTGTCATGCTCTTGTGCTTTGGTGCAGTAAAAACGGAAGCAATGTCCTTATCGCCACTCCTCGAAAGTTTTAGACCTCCGTACTGTTTTTCTCCTCCCTCTGCACAAACTGGTGTCGCCTTATGTTACTATGTTATAGGAAAATGTTTTTGCACAAAAACACTGATCTCATAAAAATACAAAAAAAAATAATAATTCAAGCGACAAGATGAAAGTAAATGATCAAATACGCATACAAAGCACCTTCAAATGCATGTATATGCATATACTAGACTATCGCATCAATATATAAGCATAATATGCAAGTCAGGATGTTCTACCCACAGCTGACCTTTTGTATGCTGCTGTTTTTGGTGTTGATAATCTTGTTATCGTACCTGACCTTAGGAAGCATCAGACAGGTGGCCTTATTTGACTCAAGTTCCTAATCTGTGCTATCCAGGTTGTGGGAGAGGGGCTGTGTGCTCCTAGTAAATAATCATTTACCCAGCTTGGTTTCTCTCCAACATAAATGGGCCTCACAGTACATCGCCGCATGGGAATTCCTACAAAGCTTAAAATAAAACGCTGCACAGAAGGTTCAGAGCACCTGGTGTTCTGCGCTGATCCCTACAACATTAACATGCTCTCATGATAAACTAAAAAACTCTTTTGACTGTTATAATCTGCTGCTGGATGGCTGTTATCAGCTGAGAGATGAGCATGAGCACTGTGTATGTGCCGTGACTCTGACTGCAATTTGTACGTGAAGCAGAAATAACTTGAACTGACTTAAATGACTGATGTGATGCGGTGTGAATTGGAGCAAAGAAAGAGGAAAGTTTGCAGTCACTCGCCGGGTGGTTTAGGTGTTTTTCTCTGGAGGTGGAGATGATGGGAGCACTCTCTTTGAGGACTCACTTCTGAGACCTCGAGGTTGTGCTGCCTCCTTCTGTTGTGGCAAGTGTGTGTTTACCGGCACGCTGCTGTGTCCGCGTCAGAGAGTGCAGAAAAACAGAAGTCAACAATCCTCTTTTCAAAGGGATGTTTTGAAGCCTGGATTTAGGTTGTTTTGTTGGGAGGGGGGAAATGGGCAGTGGAGCCTGGGTGGAACTGAGGTGAGACAAGGAAGTCGAATAAACTGAAACACCTACAGATCAAATAAACAGGCCACGCTTTGTTTTAAAGTGGCCCTAAGATATGTTTCCTTATTTTCTGACATTATTAGGTACACCTGTTCAGCTGCTCATTAATGCAAATATCTCATCAGCCAATCAAAGAGTAGCAACTCAGTGCATTCAGGCATATAAGACAGCCTGCTAAAGTTCAAACTGAGCAGGGGAAGAAAGTGATTCAAGTGACTTTGAAGGTGCCGTGGTCATTGGTGCCAGACGGGATGGTCCGAATATTCCAGAAACTGCTGATATACTGGGATTTTCCCATACACCTTGTTGATGCCATGGATGCCATGGGTGGACTGCTTCAAGCTGTTAGGAAGTTAACAGGAGCTCAAGTAACAACTTGTTACCAAGGTGTGCAGAAGAGCGACCCTGAACGCACAACACGTCAAACCTTGAAGCAGATGGACCACAGCAGCATAAGACCACACCGGGCGCCACTCCTGTCCGCTAGGAACTTGCGACTGAGGCTACAATCTACCAAAACTGGACAACAGAAGATTGGGAAAACGTTTCCTGGTGTGATGAGTCTCAATTTCTGCGCCAACATTCAGAATTTGGTGTTCTTTGCCGGCCATCCAGTTAGCCAAATTAGACCCTTTGGTGAACCCTGGTCCACATCTTTCAAACTGCTTGTTTAGATCAGGGGTATCAGAGGGTTTTTTTCTACTTTGGGATCTTTGTGATATCAAAGAGAGGGGAGGAAGATTAAAATGATGACCATTTTTTGATTTGTTAGCTGATATAAGGACTGTAACATGTGTGCGATTGAGTGAATAGATGGGACAGGACTTTATTAATCCCACAGTGAGGAAATTCACCTGTTACAGCAGAAAACAAGAGCGGCAAACAAAAATACAATTAAATAGAACAACAAAGATATACAAAATATTACAAAATAAAATACACAATGACAGTGATGTGGTTTCTTGCATTTCTATGGATGAGACTTGTGCTCTGAGTGCTCAAATTGAGTAGAAAGGCCCTATATAAGCAACATTTCATTTACCACATGCAGTTTTTATGTCCTGGTGAACACTCAAATACTGCTTCACAGTAATGTCCCAAATAAATCCCCAGAGGCATTTCAAGATGACTGCCAGGTGGTGAGACTCACTTACGGAAAGACTTTGATGGTGTGGATCTGTCAGTTTACCCGTCACTTTGTCTGGGATCCAGTTTCATTAATTTATATGAAGGCTGTGTGATGAAGGAGATTAAAAGTTTTTGTTTCACTGTCATGAAAGGAGAAATAAACAACAATAAAAATCCAAAGCACAGCAAAAAAAACCCAAAAACACACCCCGCATTAGAATCAGCTATCGGGCAGATTGTTATTTTAAACGATGGCATCGGTCCAGAGTTTCACCATCTGTGCATCTCTGTTTTTTTGTGCCCTAATGTTTTGAACTGAATGTGTAGCTTCTGATCAGGTCTAATTTCCTCCATTAGTGATGAAGGTTCACACATGAAAAAGGTTGTTTAGTCTCTGCTGCACGTCGCCTTCCTTCACTCGGGCTATCGTGCTGTGACCCCGCTGTGAGTCATCTCGCATTTCTCGATGCTGGGAGGAGGGCTGGCTGTTCAGTCTGATCCATGTTGTAGTGGTGCGATGCTGCCTTTGGCTTTCTGAAGGAGGGGTGGGGGGGGGGGGGGGAACTGGACCACTG
>JAVDPK010003022.1:119700-225723 GCA_034780415.1 Cichlasoma orientale | reverse complement strand
CGGATGGATGGACGGATGGATGGATGGACGGATGGATTGATGAAAGGACGGATGGACGGATGAACGGATGGATGGACGAACGGATGGACGGATGGATGGATTGATGAAAGGATGGATGGATGGACAGGTGGATGGACGGATGGATGGATGGATGGACGGACGGATGGATGGACGGATGGATGGATGGACGGATGGATTGATGAAAGGACGGATGGACGGATGAACGGATGGATGGACGAACGGATGGACGGATGGATGGATTGATGAAAGGATGGATGGATGGACAGGTGGATGGACGGATGGATGGATGGATGGACGGACGGATGGATGGACGGATGGATGGATGGACGGATGGATTGATGAAAGGACGGATGGACGGATGAACGGATGGATGGACAGATGGATGGATTGATGAAAGGATGGATGGATGGACAGATGGATGGACGGATGGATGGATGGACGGATGGATGGATGGACCCAGTCCTTTGAGCTTTTAGCTGTTCTGAACAGTTACTTTTGGGAGACCATTTACTTTAAGCTACTTTGTTCATTTGTCCAATAAAAGCTTTTTATCACATTTATCTGTTTTCAACCATTAATCCACTATTAGCTGTCTCAGCCGTTTACTTATTACTTGAATTTCATCGGCCATTTAAGTACTTTAGAAATATGCTTATGCCAGCTGATTATCCATGTACTTTAGCCTTTTGTCCACCATTTGTCCGTTGTTTTCCTTAACTATTCACAGCATCGATCCAAGGTTTTCTCCTAACGTTAACAGTTCACCCTTTTCTTTCTGCAGCAAAATCCAGTTGTAAAAGTTATTTCAGCTGGGAATCACTGTACTGCTGTATTTTTAACTGTTTGCACACACTGAACCACGAGGGGGGGGGGGGGAGCTTTTGAGAAATCCTAAAATGGAAAGGCAGTGGGGGGCAGAATCGTTACTGTAACATTGTGTTTCTGTTGGAAATAAAGTGCCATGAGAGTAGCTTGGCAGAAATAAATCCGAACCTTTTTAATGTTGCACTTTGAAGAGACGATGTGGCTCAGCAATATTGCTCTGTAAATTCTTCCTCACTTTCATGTTCGCGAGCGCGGTGTGTGAATATTGAAAGGCGGGGGGGTGGGGGGGCTCCTGCTGTAACACACCGAGCCCAGACATGACCGTATCGTATTGTGTGTTGTGCATCTGTGAGGACTGTGCACACTCTGTACTTGACACACAACATTTCTCTCTTTGGATTATTGTTTCGCTGAAGGAGCACCGTGTATTATATTAATACTGATGTGTGACTACTTGTTTGGTAATATTTATAACAGAAGATGTTTATCAACTGTTTAAATGAAATCAAGTATTAAGTTTGTGCTTTATTACAGACACAAATTAGTAGCATAGTTCAGTGTTTATCTGCTTTTTTTTTTTTTTTTTTTGAACAGAGCATTTACATGACAGCGTAAACCCACAGATGAATGCTTAACAATTTTAGAATATTCATGTTTACAGATGTAACAGTAAATCTCAAATAAAACAAGCCAATTTGACTCTGAAGATGTAGACGGTCTTTTGTTTCCTGACACAGTAAACAACTCGTTTTGAACTCCTTTAGCTTTATTAAAGGTCACAAATAGCATTTTGAGCTGATATAACCGATGTGCGTTGAGGAAGGGGTCCAATTGTGTGTTTATCTAACAGCACAATGCATTTTTAGAATAAGACATATAAATAATTCATCAAAGGACACCGGAGACGTCCACCTGCCCAGATTGCTTTGAGCTTCACCAAGTCAGGACAGACTTGTTCGAGGTATCAAAGGAGCTTTCAGCATTAAATGTTCCCCTTTTGGCAAGTGGCAGGATGGCAGGGGGATGATGGTGGGTCAGCAAAAAAAAAAAAAAAAAAAAAAAAAAGCAGGGTGGATTACACTTCAGGTACACTTGTTCATGCACATCAGCAGCTCCATCCTCATTGCGATGCGGGTGTGCCAGCCCAGCGGCAGCAGGCGGATATAACGAGCCACAATAGGCGGGCGCAGCAGGTTTTGCACTGTGGAAGAGCGATCAGAGTTTCCATAGAAGACCTAAACAAGAACAAAGTACACAGCACTTAAATATACAGATGAGTCATTTTATATATATATATATGTACCCTGCCTCGCACCCTATAACAGGTGGGATAGGCTCCAACCCCACCCCTGCAGCCCTGAACAGGAAAACGGAAGAGAATGGATGGATGTTTATATACACAATAATCAGGAAAAACTCTTAAAGGAGACCAACTATTCTCAGTTCCACTTCCATATTTTTATTCTTGGGTTCTTCTAGGGTAGCTTTGCATGATTTCACAGTTCAAAATAATCCTTATTGGTGCAAATACTCAGTTCATCCACTAGATGAAAGCAGTTTTAACTCCCCTCAGCTTCCCTTTGAGTGAGCTTTCTTCTGATAAGCTGTCCATCACAAACAGAAGGTTTGAGCTGCTCAGCGGTGCGCCTGATATGACCACATTGGGGCTATCCCCTCTGACATCATAAAGAGGCAAGAGTAGAAAAAACATCTGAAACCGAGCAACAAAAATAATGGGATGCAACAGATAAACATCATTATTGTAGCTCAGGATATTATTGCAATAATTATATAATTTGTCACTAATCTTTATTTAGGTTAGATTTTTTTTTATTATTAATTTTTTTTTGCTTGTGGATTCAAAAATCTGTTTTTTTTTATGATGGTATTTCCTTCAGTTTCATTTACTAAAATACAAATAATAAAATATAAATAAAAGAAATTCCAATAAATTGAATAAAGATATAAAAATGGAGAAAAGGAAATAATATTAACCAACAATGGGTTTGAGTTATTTATTTTAAATTATTTTAGAGGATTTTGTTTTTGTCTACAGTTACCATTTTATTTACAGCATTGTTAATATGAATGTTTTTTTCCCCCTAATGTCATGTTTAAATTTAAATAATTGCATTATAATAATGGCCACTTTGAACCTCCATAGAATGCTACTGATTACTCTTTTTCAGTAGGTGCAAAGGCTGGCAGGGAAAATACAGCTGAGGTTACAGGATATTTTCTGTGGTTTTGTTATAGATCGGCTCGGGTAAGACAGCAGAGTGGAGATAGTTAATAAAGCCCAGAGGACTCAGTTATTGAGACACTTTCATAACTGTATAGAGTACCGACCCTGTTGTTTCCTGTCTGGTCTTTGTAGTAGATCCAGTTGAGATTTTCCAAGATGCGGTACTGGATGCTGTATTTAGTAATCCACTCATCAGCATCGCAGCGGCCCTGAGTGAGGATGCCAGACACCACGCTCACCTCCTTCAGGTCGATATGGATCCACTGGTACTGGTCATTGAACTTGGACAGCCACGCACACCTAACAAAGATTTGCACTGTCAGCTTTTTGTTTATCTGCAGCGTGTGCACTGTGTGAGTTAAACTGGAGAGGAGACGGGGTCTCCATGACTCACCCAAAGCCCTGATTGTTAAGGCGAGCCTTGTTGGGGATCCAGGAGGAGTACCAGCCGGTATACTGGTCCTGATTGGAGCAGCTGATTTGGTCTGAGGTCACAGATCCAGATTCAAAGCCGAGCGGCCTGTGGTACGGGCATTCTGTGGAGGGCAGTGTTCACAGGTTACTGTGGCATTAAATTTTATGAATTACTGAAAATAAACAGAATTTTTTAACATTTACAATTAACCGCTAAGCTCACTTGGTGGGTAACATTAAATAAGAAGCAAAATATAAAAAGTATAAACTCTAAGACACATAAAATGATATGTTATGTGTTGTATTATTTACTCAATTTTAAGACCTGGTAAAGACCAAGTCTTTTTGTTTTTATTATGTCTGTAAAAAGAAGTGAATGAGGATTTACTTTCTTTTGACCGTGATTGAACATTGATTTCATGTAATAAAAAAATATAGTACTGCACATGGAAACAGGCTCAGGGCCTGTGATAAACGGTCTCCATCCCCCTCTCGCCCCTAAATTAGATAAGCAGTTGGGAAAGTGGATGAATGGAAGCAACTTCTTTTGACTACAAGAGCCTCACTGAAATGAAAAGCTTATTTCATTTTAAAGGCTTTGTGCTATCTCGCCCAGCTTTTCCTCTTGTGATGATCTAACTTACAGTGAGATTTGCTAATCAGAAGGCTTGCATGACAAGGCAGAAGAAGACGATCAGGGCATGTTCTGATGTGCACTCCCTTGCCCAGTATCATAGGTGAAGGGCATGTCCTACTTTGGGCTTCCTAATCTGTTCGTCACATTCCTGCACAGGTAATGCGATTATCTGAAAACCATGTGCCTTTGCAGGCTTCTTCTTCTTCACAGCTGTTCATTTCTTAACCTTCGGTGCGAGCCTCTTTCATCTTGCAGGTTGAAAAATCGTAAGATCGGAGATGGTGATTGTGCACTGCTGCAGAGTGAGAGCGTACGAGGACACAGCCAGCTGCCATCAGCGGTGCCATCCATCACAGACGTCAAATAAAGATCCACAGGATACAGCTCTGCCCACCATTAATCTTCAAGTGTGTGACTTTCTCCTGCAAGCTAGTGTCCTTTGTATAAAGGGCGTCCCATTTATCACTTTTTAAAATCTGAAAAGGACATCCAACATGAGTGTAAGTGAAAGAGACAGGGTACCACGCAGGTGGAGTCCTCACCTGGCATGCAGTTCAGCAGGTGACCCTGAGGTGGCGGCGGCGAGGCCGGAGGAACAGTTGGGATGACAGCAGGCGTGCGTGTAGGTGAATCAGCAGATTCGCAGTCACAGGTGCAGGCTTTGATGTTCTTCGTCCAGGTCTCAGTCACCTTCTGATCCTCCTCCTGCAGCTCCTCCTCCTGGATGGCCTCGTCCTCGTGAAGATCACACAGAGTGGAATGAATTCAGAGATTCCTCTCAAAGGAATTTTAAAAGCACTTTTTTTTTAAATTATTCTTATTTTTTTTAAGAGCTTTCTTACCTCCTGTGAGCGAACAGTGATCAGAGCTATATACCGCATCGATACAGAAGCATGAAATTTAAGAGCAGATGAATGAAAAAACGTGCCGAAAAGAAAAAAACATTAAAAATGAAACCTGAAAGAAGCACGATGGGAAATAATCTCATAAATTATCGACATTAAATGAACAAATGCGTCTTTCTTTGTAGACATGATTTATATCCAGAAGTCGCCTGCACTGAGGCAACACCAAAGAAACACCAGTTTAAAATGCCCTCTTTATAATTTCACCTGGTCATCTTCTTTTTGCAGCAGTAACATTTCTGTGCAGTTCTTTGATCCCTGTGCTCATAACTTATGTGACCATTGGCATTATTACACAGAGACACAATAACACAGCCAGAGCAGTGAGTGCATGATTATTTTAAGGCAGGCTCAGCTGCACCGTGACTTACCCTGAGAGAGAAGCAGGAGGGAAAGCACAGCAGCACGACAAGCAGGGATCTCCATCTTTCCTCCTCAGCTGTGCTGAAGTGAAATATGTGTGATACCCACTGCAAGTGGATGGGATTACTGTAATCCACAGGCCTGCGATAGCCTTATCTAATGCTCCTTATTGGCCCTTAGACACCTCCCTTAGGTGCTCTTGCACTGAATGTCATCACCTCGCGGATAAAAAGCGGCCATCATTCATGATGGCAGTGGTGTCTTTGAGGTTTTATACTAAAGAGAAAAAGCTGTTTTAGTCACTAAGGCCCTTTGTGGCGCTCTGATATTTCACAGCATTTGTGTTCATCAAATACCTGCACTGTTTCCTTTACTTGTGGCAGTAAGGGCTCGTTTAAAAGGGATGCACTGACTGAAACAAGCCTACCTCTGAATGCAGCAATTTGATACCTCTGAATGCAAATAGATATACAAATGGGGTCTGCATTAAAAAAAAGGTCAGTTTGAATTCAAATCAGAAGTGATCATGAACATTTTAATGCACAGTGAATATGCTGAGTCAGGAGCCACTTGGCCTACACTGGGATGGCTCACAGTTAGCCTGCCATCATCCCTAAAACTCACCATTTACATGTTTGTTTAACGTGCAGCAATGATGGAGATTTGAACACTACTGTGTGTACTGTAAGAGATTTTACCTTTTTTTTTTTTATTTCACAGTTATTGCAATTAAAAGTTATCCTAACATGAATAGATGGGATGTAGCTGAAGTGTATTTAGCCACATAAATCACTACAAACCGTGACTGACACTGGACAGCTTTTTTAATTGGTGCTAATCTGTCATCTGGAAGTTAATTGTAAGCGTTTTACAAGAAGACGAGCTGCTCCAACGTGACTGAAACCTCACGAAAGCAGGTTGTTCAGCTGCGGGTCAGAGAGATGACCGAGCCAGCTGTTGTGAGTCGATTGTTCCAAAAGTCTGATTTCTAGAATGCTGAGGCTTTGCAGCGACATTAATCCGTTCAAATCCCCAAACAGTGCTGGTCGTCCAAGTAAGACAGACAGGAAACCACAGCAGTGTCCCTGCTGTGGTATTCTTAGTAAACACAAAGTGTTGAGCTTTCAGAACCAGATTTTGGACCCAGATGTTTGTTTTGTCTTTTTAAAAATTTGCAGTCCAGCACCTCCACCATTAAAACGTCTGTTTAGAACAGATGAGTAGAGCTTCAAACCTGATTTTAATTAACATCCATTTTCATATCTTGCATCATGCAGAGAAATTGATTCTGTGAAGCCAGTCTTCAAATATTGATCAAATCCAGCATTTTTTTTACCCCTTATACCCTGATTGTTATATTATATTTATGCATTGATGGGATAGTCCGGTTATTTAGTGTGTATTACTGGTTTTACAGTCTGTATGTGTTTTGTGGGTGGGAGTGGGGCTCGACTGTTTTTAGACTTTGCGTACATATCTGATCATATTCCTCTACTCTTGGATCTTGGATATTTATTTGCATTCTTTAGCTTGTTTAATATTGTGTGCAACTTTCCAGGGATAGCACATGAAAATTTGCAATACTGTATTAGCAATAATGAGATCAATACTTTTGTAATGAGGCTTTTGTGCATTTCCCTTGACAAATAAAGAAGAATACTCAAAATAAATATAGAGACTCGGTTCAACACTGCAGCTGGAATTGCCCAACATTTCAGGTTCTCTGTCTGCATACAGTGTGTCGTCGCCCGACAGTTTCAGGTTTTGGACTGAAAGCCTAACCTGCAGCAACCAAGCCTCACAGCAGAAAACAAACAAACAACAGGTTAGACTAGGTTTGAGTTTAAGTTTACTTAAATGTTGAAATCAGGTATAATTTAGCTGGCTCAGGTGGGAGACATTACGTTTGGTGTCAAAATGGAGAAAGAATGATGTCAAAGTGTATGAAGAAGTCAATGAATGATCTGAGTTCTCTCAGACGCTGTGCAAAATATTAACTCCATGAAATACAGCCAGCCTCCTCATTTACATACAGAATCAGAAAATGACAAAATAGCAAAAATACCCCCCAAACTATTTAGTTCTTATTCTCTGAATCATTCTTAAGGTCCTAGGTTTTTAAAAAAAAAAGGGGGGGGGGTGAAAAATAACTATAAAACAATAAATATCTAAAACTCAAACTATATATATAAATGAATAAACAGCAGAGTATGTAAATGTATAAAATAATAAAACACATCAAATATATAAATATAAATATATAAACAATTTTATTAATTAATTGTTGCCCATATTATTTTTATACTAAACTTGCTGCATTTAATTGGATCTTATTATTTATTTTTTTGTAATGTATTTTTTTTAATCAGTTTGAATGGGCTGGACCGAGTGATTTGATTGCTGTCCGTAGCAGCCAATCAGATGTATGTCATCGAATAAGCCCGGCGATAAAGGCGGGGACTACAAAATATATCAGCCAATAAAAATCATCACGTCCGCACTAGTGGCCAATCAAACGCTTGTTAACGACTGTCCGTGTTTCGGGGTGGTGTTGGGTGGCTCGTTTATTCAGAGTGGGGACACACAGTGTTATTATTGAAGGTAAGTAGTTTTGAGTGTGTGAAATTGTGAATTTACGTTATAATATGCAAACGCGCTTGATCACACGTCGGTTTTTAAATAGGCTTTATGGTGGCACGACGTAGTAATGAGAGCAGCCGCTGGATAACGGTGTTAAGCGTACTTCCGTTCTGCTGTGTTGGTAGAAACGGGATGATTTCTGTCATGTTTCTGGTGGAGCTACATGGAGGACACGGGCTTTAAAATTTGGCGGTGAAAATGACTGTGGCGTGGCATGTGTTTGGGTGCGTTTTGTGAATTTAAAACATGCCCAATCCTTTTTTTCTGATCTGGGATTTTGCCTAAATTTAAAACTGAAGTGAAAATACAGTAGTGTTAGTATAATGACGGGCTGTCAAGATCGCTCGATATCGCTTTCTCAGGGCCGATACGAAGACTGATTCTTAGTAATCAATGGGCCTGATATCTGATATTAATTTACATAAAATAAATAAAATACTGGTGCTTGAATAATATTTACAAAATGTTAGTGTTTTCCATGATTATGTGATTTGGAAACACATCATCAATCTATCAGGGACTACAAAAACCAAAAACAGCCACTTTTGCATGATGGACCTGTGCTTAGTAAAAAATAAAAAAAAATAAAATCTGTAAATATAATCAACAAGCAATACCTGCAGCCGACCCGCTTTTTGACCAGTGACAGCTGGGATAGGAGCCAGCCTTTAGCTGTTGTGATTTACCAGCAGCTGTTTTGGGGTAGTCTGGAGCGCCTCCTAACTTATCCATATGAATGTACACAACTAGTCGACTACGTGTTTAAATGTTAAGCAAACTCTTATTATTATTATTATTATTATTATTAATCTTAATGATGTAGAACTAGGGTTATGTGCTGGTTTTAAAGCTGCGTCTACACAGGATTTGTAGCAATGTGGCAACCAGAGACCGTAGAAAGTCAGTGACGTTTGGTGACTTCATACAACTACAAGTGAAAAAAAAAAAATGTTGCTGACGTGATGAGAGCGGGTCCTGAGAAAAACTTTCCTTATTTTGAGACAAGGGATTGAAGTGACTAACAGTGAGAGTACAGGATAGCAGGGACTGATATATGACAGGGCAGGAAATACGTTATAGAGTTGCCAGAGGAAACTGGACACTGAAGTGTCTGCTAATGACCAGCCGTCAGCTTCAGAATGATGCTCCCTGTGCTTGAGATGTTATAACACCACCGCCCTGTAATTTAATAAGAAAATAACATTTAAAAATTCATGTATTTATTTAAAAAAAATTTAGATTTTAAAAGAAACCGAATGAATGAAACAAAACTATGAGACTTAAAGAGGATATTCTTTATTTTCTGACCTGTTAGCATTAGCATTGCACCATACAACTTTTAAATATCTCCTCATTAGTGGGGAAAGAACTAAAATGGAGCAGTGGCCATCAGGTGATGGGAGTCAAGTTGTTAATAGAAAACCTCAACAAGCAAATAATCATAACATCAAAATGAACCAATGAAAACACAAAGATGGAAATATTTTATTTTCATTCATTTCAAGGGCTCATAAATAACTACATGTAACAAGTGTTAGGGAAATCTGTTTCTGTTTGGTGTGTCTGAAAGGAAAATAAATATTGACCGATATATCAGATTTTTAAATCCCCAAATATCGGTATCTGTATTGGTCTTAAAAAGCCTTCATCAGTTGGGCTTTAATCCATAACGAGCTTTTTTTTTTTTTTTTTTTTTTTTTTTTTTTTTTACACATGGCACCAGATCTAATTTGCACTATTTGTAACCTTATTATTACAAGATTGTCCTTTTTTATTTTTTGTGAATTTGGTTGACTTGATTAAATTATTTTTTTAATGCATCATTTTTTGTGCTGCTGTAATAACTTACTCAATTGAACTTGTCAGCGTGTTACATCACATAAAAAGTGCCACACATTCCTCTTTTGAATGCCTTTTTTGTGTCTCTTTGTGCAGATGTCTTTAACCACCCACTCCTTCCTCTCATGTCTTCATTCACAGCCCCTCTGTTTTTGTGTCATCTCTTCATTTCAGATGCAGTTCATGCTTCTATTCAGTCGACAAGGCAAGCTCAGGCTCCAAAAATGGTACGTGCCTTTGTCTGATAAAGAGAAAAAGAAGATCACCAGAGAGTTGGTGCAGACTGTCCTGGCTCGGAAGCCCAAAATGTGCAGCTTTCTGGAGTGGAGAGACCTTAAAATTGTGTACAAGAGGTGGGTAGGAACTGGACTTGTTTCTGAACAAAATGTGTTCTGGTTGAACGCCCTCAGAATAGAATATTTTCACACATCCCTGGGCAATTCATAGACCCGTCATTCATAGACATGGCTCTGCTGGGGAATCAGGAGTGTTACCAAAGAGATGAAGGCATCATGATGACAGCACTCAGACTACAACAAGAAAGAGCATTAATTTAGACTCATTATATCCTGTTGCTGTGCCAACAGACAAGCAGGCAGACTACTGGTGAACCAGAGTGACCCCACTAGGATGGACTTACAGCGCACCAGAGCTGCTCATCACTTTGCAACCACTGCCCCACCAGACAGATCTTTGTTTATGTCCTACAGTCAAATTATTAATAAGTTAATAGTTATCAGTATTTTAAAGGATCACCATTAGAGTTTTGACCATCACTGTGCTGGTTTTTGGAGCCAGAATGACCATATATGGACAAAAGGGTGGAGTACTAAGTTATCAGCTAATGCTAGTAAGCCTGGTTTACAAGTTGCATGGTGCAGTGCTAATTAGCGCTAAGTGAAAGACTAATAAATGTAAAGTTTCACTTGTTAAAATGAATTGACCAGCTCATAAACTGTAAAGGCACAATGGTGGCATTATTACTGCCGAAGGTGGTTCTTCAAGCCACTGAATCATAGCGTGTACTTAGTTTTTTACAGGACTGCATAGAGTCCTGTGAAAAGAGAGTTTTAAATGACTGCAGCATGACCGTGTTTAAACAAACTCTCCACTGGGTTTTGGCATACAAGCCTTGATCAGGGAGTTAAGCAGATTTTAATGCAAACAATGGCTCTTTTCTGGTGACGTTCTAACAATAGCAAACCTCCACTTGGGGTTAGAGTGCAGTGTTCCACCTGCGATATTCTGTCAGTAGGAATCTTCAAAATCTGGACCAGTCAGGGTACCTGCCAAGACTTTTCTGAGGCCCTTTAAAAAAAATAAAAATTGGACCAGTTGTCTTTTGTTAAACCACTTGAATTAAAGCTGGAAGTCTGCACTTCAATCACATCTTGAAAAACTTACGGACCCAACTGTGAGTATCTTTGTCTCCATAGAGAGAACTATTGAGAAGAGATGAGAATAATAAGGTTAGGTCATAGACTGTATATAAATGATGGTTGAAGCTACTCTGACCTGACCTCTTGGTTTGTAGAAACGGATTTGAAGCCTTGAGTTCAGGATTTTGGTCATCACTATTTTTTTTCTAAAAACTGGACATGACAACTGCGCGCTCAGCATGGTAGGCATGCCCTAAAGCAAAATGTTCCTTTAAAGAAGGTCTGAAACTAGTGAGACCATCTAGCACCTAAGCAGGTTTTGTCCTGATTCAATAATCTTTTTGGGGGGGTGATGGTTTGTAAGCATTGGTCCTCATAGCATAAAGGTAGTGAGTCTGTGTTACGTTATTTGACAGCAGTCTACCATTTCATACGCAAATTAAATCACGCTTGAGTTTAAAAAAAAAGAAAAAGAACATTCAGTTAATAAAACTGGGTTAAAAAATTATTATTATTATTTTTGGTTCTGACTAAAACCTTTTGGAGAGGGTGCCATAAATGTTTCTATCCAGGAAAAACACTCTTAATTTAGAGCAACAACATGAAGACATGCTGTATGTTGACACAAAGCACACAGCTGTACTAAGAGGATTTAATGATGTGCAGCCAGTAATGTGTCAACGTACAGCATGTCGCTGTGAAAACATGTAGCTCATAACTGAAAGTTTCTCAGTATAATTTTCCACAGCTTAGGGTGATTTAGATGCTTGTTTTATTTGACCATCAGTCCACAACTCATCATATTTTCATTAAATGTGACAGAGAAACACGGTAAATTAGAGGCAAATGATGAAGATGTCTTGGTTAAAAATAATTAAGCAAAAATAATTAATTCTGGTCTTACCGAATGACTGATATTTCCACTTTTTTTTTTTGTTGCCCTGAACCAGAACCAAAACTTCAATTTCCTAGAAAGCTGGGTGCTATTCAGTGTAAATTCTTAAAATGCGTGCTGTTTCCCATCTGTTGTGTCAGAACTGATCCAGGATTAGAGACTAGGCTGGATCCTTTGCCAGTCAAACGCCTCATGGTGATTTTTTTGTTTTTGTTTTTGCCAAATTAAACTGCCTGTAGCTCTAAAATGTAGCTCAAAGCGAGCAGTGGGAAAAGAACAATCTGACATAATTATGCAAACACGTTTTTATTTAGGTCTAATCCACTTAAATCCGATTCTCACCAAAATCCTTTGAGAAGCAATTCTCACCACTCAGTAGCAGTTATTTTCAAGCCTGCATTTAAACTTAATCATCACGTCTGGTTTCATTTACAAAAAGTGCCCATACGTGCCATAGACTGTATAAAAACAGACGTAGTTTCTGGGTCCAAAAAGTGAAGCCAGCACAGACTTGCCTTAAACCTGTATTGTTATTAGTGACCACCAGGGGGCGACTCTTCTGGTTGCAAAAAGACATCGGGTTGTATGGAGGTACAGTGATCCCTCACCTACCCTGGGGGGTTACGTTACAGAGACCCCGCGATAGGTGAAAATCTTTACTGTTTCACAATTGTCCCATAAATTCCTTTGAGTGGCATGCCTCCTCCTTACATAACATCTGTGGCTGGGTCCTTTGTGGAACTCCTCATGCGGATATTTTCCCCACAGTAGCTTAAATTGAAATTCAAAGTGTAGCTTCAAGTAAGGCTCAGAGCTCTCAGCCACATGTGAAACATTAATGTAACCCTTAGAAATATTAAGCAACATTTTGTAACAGTGTCTTATTGAGGACTGATCCGCTTCTGCACCAGGGTGAACTGTGCCGTCAGGCTGCCAGTGCAACACAAAGATGTGTTTTATTTTGGAAGGCTCCTCTACATAGAGCACGGATTTTTCTTTTAAAGGTTTGACTCGTTAACTTCCTGGAGTGAGTCGGCTCCAGTAAAAATGCTGCCTCACTCCTCTGTTGCAGTGACTGAACCGAGCCCTTTGTGTTTCCTGCTTGGCTGCACCTTGCATTCATTTTCACAAACAGCAGACAGAGAGGAGCATGAAACAATCAAGAATTCAAACTGTCAAAGCAGCAACAGAAAACAGCCATTCTTTTCTGTTTGACCTCTATCAGTACACTAGAACTCGTGTCTGTTAAAGAATCTACAGCCCAGTCCATTGTGTCCTGCTGCTTCTCTGGTTTCAGGGGATCAACTGACCAGCTCCTTTATTAGCCAATCATCACATGCTTAGTGCCTTAGGGATTATCAGGGATAAAGAACCATGGCAGAATGGGGCTTAACTGTTTCAGCCTTCTGCACCCAGCTTCTGGCTTTTAAATGAATACCCTTGTACACAGTAAAGAGCAGTCTTTAATAATAATGGAGAAATGCCCTCTCAGCACCATTTCAGTGAGATGGGAGACAGTACATCACCCTGAGAGCCTGTCGGAGCATTATAAATGCCTGAAGTCAGCTCCTTGGCTTTGGCTATTTGATGATGTAGTTTTCACAATGAAAGATGCTTATTTAAAGGGACAGCTCACCCCTGAATCAAATTGACGTTATTTTTCCTCTGGCCTATAGTGCTGTTAATCCTGCTACACTGTGGGTGTGAGTCGCCAAGTTTTTGAGATATCATCTCTGGAGATATCTCACCTCTCTTGATTATTTGAAGGATCCTGAGACATTTAAAGGACACAGCAGCCTGTTCTTCCTCGTGCACGCTGGCATGAAGTCCAGAGATCCACACATCACACAGCAACAAATTAAGGAAGAGTTTCCCCCCAAAGACATAAGACTAAAGAATAAATAATGAGTACATATAACAAGTGCAATGAATATTGTACTGCCCTCTTTAGTGTTTATACTATATTTTTCCCCTTTATTAGTATTTTTATTTAATGTTTTATTTGAGCCTTTCAGCTTCAGTATTTCATACAATTGTACTTGTATACCTGTACAATTGTGATCCCTGCGACTGTACAGGGTGTACCCTGCCTCTTGCCCTGTGACAGCTGGGATAGGCTTCAGTGCCCCCGCAACCCTGAACAGGATAAGTGGAAGAGACTGGATGGATGGATGGAGGTCCCTGCTAGCCTACAGCCTCCATTGTGCCGGCGGGGATGGCTTTTCTCTACTTTAGACAGATCTTGTTAACCAATAGATCTCTTAGTAATTGTAGCTAAACTGTGAGCAAGTTTGGGCTTTTATAGAAGGGACAAAATGATGCATTTGATTCATAACACAAGACAAAACGGGAGGGGAAAAAAAGTCATTCGTAATCCTCGGAAGCTAAAGTTGTTGTTGAAATTAAAACTGAGGTGAATTTGCTTGTCGTGTTGCAGATATGCCAGCTTGTATTTCTGCTGTGCCATCGAGGACCAGGACAACGAACTCATCACGCTGGAGATCATCCACAGATATGTGGAGCTGCTGGATAAATACTTTGGCAGTGTGCGTTCATGATGTCCGACTTATTATTCTTAGTTATATTAATAGTTATATTTGTCACATGTTGAATTTGTTAATATTTAAAGTTATTGAATTTTGTTCATCAGGTTTGTGAGCTGGACATTATTTTTAACTTTGAGAAGGCCTACTTCATCCTGGATGAATTCCTGCTGGGTGGGGAAGCTCAGGAGACGTCTAAAAAGAATGTGCTGAAGGCCATCGAGCAGGCTGACCTGCTACAAGAGGTAAGATATGAAAAAAAAACAGCAACATGGGAACAATGCACAATGTTTCTTTTCATTTGTAACGTGCCTTCCCTTGTCTTTATGTGTGGACATTTCTGGTGAAAGACAAAGAAAAAAGAAGCATAATTTGCATATTTTATGCTAGCACACCACTGTTTCATAACTTGCATTATATTGGAGACAGCCATGGTTATTGGTAGTGGCAGCAAGTACTGTTTAATACCTTTTGGCTCAGTTTCTCAGTCATCTATTAAGAGCAGTCTTAGATTTAAAAAAAAAAACTTTGGGAAACTGTCTGAGACTGTTTCCTTTATGTTTCCTTTTTTATCAATACTTCAATCAATAGCAAAGCTGCTGAATATCTGGTGCTTTCACTCTAGTGTTTTTATTTGCTAATGAAATCAGTGTGAAAATATGTGGGTGGAAAAGCACGTGGTGGTGGTGTCAGTTTAATGTTGCAGTCCATTAAGGCTGTCAGTCCACTATAACACTAATTGTGGGAGCAGTGTTTGCCTCTGCACCCAGAAATGATGAGGAAAGAGAGACACCCAATCACAGTCACGTGTGACAAATGATCTAGCCTACTGCATGTGAACAGTTCAGACAGTATTAAGTCATAACGTTTGCCTCTTCCATTTTTAGATGTCTTTATAGTTTTTTTTTTCCAAGATGTCTTTATATGTGTTAAATAGTTAAAAGCAACAACAGGTTAATAAAGAAATCCCCAGTGCTTAGGCCAGTGTGGGCTAACTTAGGACCGGCCAAAGTGTAGAGACAGGAAGAGATGCGCAGCAATGTGCCAACTAGAGAAGACGGGAGGCCGGTGAAATTTAGTGATTTGTAGAGCGCTGAAATGAGCGAGTAAAGAGTTAAATCGATTGATGCGGCTACCAGTGGAAGCAGAGAAGTGACTGACATATAAGAGGCTAGTAAATACATTAGAGGGTTATTGATGTATTTGGAACCTGAAGCATCCATTAGGGTGACCAGCTGTTAGCTACAAAGCTGCCCCATGAGTAAATAATTTTATATGTGGCGCGTCTTATGGGTTATTATCAGAAAATTATTACCTGGTGTTTATCGTTCATACAGAGGGTGAGATATGAAGCTATGAAACTGCACATATTTTTAAAGAGTCTCTCCAATATATCAGTCTCTCCAACTGATGTTTTCTAGTTTTGCTGTACACAGTAAAAGTACCGGATATGCCTCATTGACAGTTAAAAGGACAGCTAAAATCAAGTGTGTTTGAATTTTATCAAGTAATGACTAACATAAGCACCCGCTATCTGACAACAGAAAGTTACTGAAGGAGGGTGTCCACAGCCACACGAGGCACGCGGTCTAAACAGACCTTAAATCCACTCTTTCTGCGGTTGCGCCTTCTCGTTCCATTACTCGCTGTCATAAACTGATCCTCTAATAAGATCAAGTCAGTGATTTCCTGTAAAAGCTCCTCAGTAGAAGCCAGTAGAGTTTTTCCAGCTTTTAATGTCAAGCAAACATTAAGAAATGCTGGTTTTGCATTAGCAGCTGCTACAGCATTAAATAGTAAAACTGATATTGTGACTCCATTCGGTTGTGATGGCAGTTTGAGTCAATGGTCACAGACAATAAAAACCTAATATACACCGATCAAGCATAACATTATGGCCCCTGACTGGTAAAGTGGATAACATTGATTATTATTGTCTCCTCATCATTGCACCTGTTGGTGGGATATATTAGAGAGCAAGTGAATATTTAGTCCTGATGTGTTAGAAGGAGGAAAAATGGGCGAGTTTGAAAAGAGCCTAATTGTGATGGCTAGACGACTGGATGAGAGCATCTCCAAAACTGCAGCTCTTGTGGGGTGTTCCCGGTCTGCAGTGGTCAGTATCTACCAAGGAAGGAACAGTGGTGAACCAGCGACAGGGTCACGGGCAGCCAAAGCTTACTGATGCACGTGGGGAGTGAAAGCTGGCCCGTGTGGTCCAATCCAACAGATGAGCTACTGTAGCTCAAATTGCCCAAAAAAAGGTAATGCTGGTTCTGATAGAAAAGTGTCAGAATACACAGTGCATTCAGTTTGTTGTGTATCGTTCTGCACAGCTGCAGACCAGTCAGGGTGCCCATCCTGACCCCTGTCCACTGCTGAAAGCACCAGCAATGGGCATCGTGTGATTTGCTTAACTGGGGAACACCTGAAACCAGGATGGGAAGAAGGCACGCCGGTGGAGGCAGTGTGATGCTTTGTGCTTACTTTGACACGTTCCACCTACCTAAGAGTTGCTGCAGACCATGCACGCCCTTTCGTGGAAACGGTATTCCCTGATGGCCGTGCCCTCTTTCAGCAGGATAATGCCACAAAGCAGACAAGGCTCAGGAATGGTTTGAGGAGCACAATGACAAGTTTAAGGACTTAAAAGATACCACAGCACACCTTCACGGGTCTAGTGGAGTCCATGTCTCAATGGATCAGGGCTGTTTTGGCAGCGAAAGGGGAACCAGCACAATATTAGGCAGGTGGTCATAATGTTATGCTTGATTAGTGTGCACACATGGGATTATTGATGACCAAAAATGATTAAATGTGGTCCTGTTAAGCTCTGCCTCGTTTACTATGGTGGATGCTCATATTACACATGATCACAGTTTATATTAAAGTTTAAAGGTCAGGTTGCTCTGAATGCTCATTTTCAGAGTTTTTTCAGAGTATTTGCACGTTATATAATTGAAGTAAAAATTATTTATTAAAGCTTACCTCAGTGACGCTTGCTTTGATATGACGCTCTCCTGTCAACCCAGGAAATGATTGTTCTTTTTACAATGTTTGTCTGAGTTACAGTGTTTTTAAAGCATTCATGAGAACTAATACTCACATTAGATCAGCCTTAGTTTTACAGTCACTCAAAGAAATGTGGACCTCATCACTCTCACATTAACTAGAGTTTCTTCACCCTTTATTACTTTTATGGGGGTTAAATGTTGAGTTCATGTGTCTTACTGTGTTGCCCAGCTTCTCCCTTAAGTAGAGGGCAAACGTGACACTGCTGGTGCCACATGTTCATTCTTCTTTACACAGTCAGTGTTTTAGTCCTGATGATCATGTCTTTAATTTTCAGTGCTGCATGAATACGGCACTCCAACGATTCATATTTTTGAAAATATTTCTTGTGTCTTGCCCTTAGTTTGCTTGATCTTAATCATGATTTCTGCTGACACATTTCTCTCTTTGCTTGTGTATTCGTTGCTGTTGTGATTTGCAGAATATAGACTTTCAGATGCGCCTGTTTGCAGGTAACACTTTGTAAAAACCCCTATTCTGTAGTGTTAGATCAGTAGCTTTAGATTCTCCTACGCAATGCTAAATCCAGCAGAAAAAAACATGTCAGCAACATCAATGTCTCAAGTGTTGCCAGCGCTTTGAATATTGAAGTTGCTGGTGTGTTTTCTGCCTCATACTGACCCTTTATCAACCCTGATATCTCTGATGTCACTGTTAACCTAACCAGCAACTTTTAATGACAGCAATATTTACACAAAGTAGCTTAAAACTAGAAATAAAAATAACATTCAGTAGTTTTTAATCAAGCGCCTACATTTACAAACAGTCTGCTCAGACCTGGTTCGAGGCTGCGGGCAGCGCTCCAGCCGCAGCTTTTAAACAAAGCTTCACTGTCTGCACTGCTGAGACCAACCAGACACTTCTGTTCTAGGCTAGCATTGCATTTAGTGGGAGCGTAATTGCAGCAGCAACACCGGCGTCACAGCAAGTTTAATTTTGGCCATAAGCGCCGTCAGCAGGATACCAGCAAACACTGATCGCAGCTCCACAGCTGGGTTTCCAGCTCGTTCTCATTCCCAGCTACAATTAATGTCATAGAGGCTGGCGTGGCTCCTTTACGCACAAGGTGTCCTTTGGTGGCAAAGCATGGCACATGGGGTTATGGTGTGAGTGAGCTGGGTATGTGGCCCCCTTGATTTTACAGATGTTACTCCAAACTACAACATTTTTCTTAACCTAGCCAAATATATTTTAGTGCTTAACCTTGAGTAGTTTTAGTGCCTAAATATATAAACTGACCAATGCAGTCAAAAGTACTAATACAGTCACAGTTGGGAAAACAGTGGTTGGAGGCCGCAGCATGAGCAAAATTTATGCGACTATCTAATTTTGCAATCTCGTCACCTTTGACAAGGTTGCTTCGAAGATGGGGACCAAATCTGTGACCTCTCGCAGCCAGTTACCGTCTTTAAAGCAATTTTGGTGTCAAGATGGCAATGAAACTGCAATAAGATGCAGCCGGTCTGCTTACAGTTTGTGATTTGAATGGGCTCAAGCTGGCAGTTGTGTGCAGTCTAACCAAGTAATTTGTAGTTGGCTAAACAAGTAGTTTATGGTAGCTAAAGCTAAATTTATAGTGCTTTATTTAACTGAGTAGTTTTTAGTAAACAAAAGAAATGAGCCACAGTCTCCAAGCTGACAAACCTTTGACTCATGCCACCAGCACCACCCCTCCAGCCTCCTATCATAGACTAAGTAGGTCTCTGAAACAGGATCTCTCAGCAGGCAGTATTAGCATGCCAGGTGCATCATGGCTTCATCTCCATAAAGACACCTTGTGAGTAATGGGGAAGCGCAGGTGGCATCTGATAAAACATTTATACATCATGCCCCGGGATGAGAACATGTTGGGGTCTCAGCTTCATCAAAAAAATAAGATCTCACGTCAGTCATTTAATGTCATCTATAAAAAAAAGAAAAGTTTGAACATACTGTTTATGCTGTAGTCTTCACATTAACAACAAATGTTACAGCACATATACATTATGAAAATCTCTGTTAATATGAGCTCATAAAAACAGTTTTTAATGTTGATCAAACCGTATTTAGTCCAGTGTGGTCCCGCTGTTTGTTACTCAAAGGTGAAAAGGTAGCACACAGAGAGCTTCAGAAAAGAGCAGACTAATCTCACTTTTACCAGTTTGTTCTGGCCAAGCCGACAAACATTTTAATGTTTCAGCCTAGCGGCCTTCATCGGAGCATGTCTGGTCCAATGTAGATCTAATCAGTCAGTTAGACAGCGAACTGATTGGTTTCCTGGATTTGTTTGTTCAACATTTAGTCTGTTAGTGTGCCAAAAGGCCACAGCTAATGAGTTCTAGGAAAGGAAATCAGGCCACGGCTGGCGGCCCATTAACATCTCCTGGATAAAAGTGATGTGAAATGTGGAGAATCTGTAACATTGGAATTCTGAGCAACACTTCCTTTATGTAAAACAGTAATAAAAAGATTACAGTGCAGTACGCTACAAATGCTCCTCTTACTGATTTCAGAATGCGTATCTTTCGCAGAATCTTTTACAGTTTAATTCAAAGTTGAAAGTGAATTTACAAAAAAAGTTTCTATCATTTATGTTTGCTAGATCTGGCTTCATCATGTGAAGACATTCAGGAAATGCACAAAAATACTGTAGTTTGAAATTTCACTCAAGTTACCAAACTGTGAATATAAATTAGACCAAAGTAAGAGTGTGATGTGAAGCTGAAAAGCATTCGGAAGTCTGAATGTGTCTCGTAACCATTAGCTGTGTGGCTGCTGCTGCCCAGCCAAGCCCATTATCCCGGAGGGCAAACCGTAAAGCTGTTCATTGATTTGTAGACAGCAGGACCATCAGGTAGAGAACGTGCTGTACTGTAAGGCTTAGTTTAAGGCTTTTTCCTGTAAGTGTATAAAGTCGGTAGGTCTTTAAAATCATTTAGCTGATTTTCTCACTCTGAGGGAAGTGAGGTCAAAACCTGAAGGGGGGCAAGCCAGGTGTGAGTGTAAGAAAGGGAACTGGGTCTCTGACTGGCTCAATTCTGTATTTATAGTGCCAGAGTGAAGACTGGGGAAGTTTGCCAAATGAGGAGATCTTGTAAAGACCTAGAGTCCATTCATGTCTCCATCCAGGCTATTGATAAGTACTAGACTGGTACAGTCAGTCAGCATGGGTTTCCAGTTCTGCGTGCTGTGATCTTCTACCTGCATGCACTTCTGCCACTGTGACTGACTCCTAACTCTGAGTGAAAGGCTGCGATCAAGAGGTTTTCTGACTCCGCCCATTCGAAGCAAAAACCTTATCTGATTCAAATTTGTCTCGTCTCACTTCAAAATCATCTTCCTCTGCACATCTGGACCTCATCCAACATCTGTGTGTCTCATTTGGACTATTTGCATTGCAAACTACATGTATAAAATCATCTGACAAATCCAAAACGAGGTTTTGTGACTTTGCCCCAAAAACGAGCTTAGGTTCCCAGCTCGGCTGTCGATTGTCCCGTTAGGTGCGGGGCTGTGACAACTGCCAGCTTTGTGTGACTTCTCCTTATGTAATGTCTCTGGTTCTACAATAAGGCTGGAGATTGTGCAAAAAAAAAAACACCTGAACAGTGGCATGTGCCATCGTGCCCTAATTCGGAAAGCCATACCAGTCCACACTTTGCTCACCATCCACCCTAACTGTTAGGTTTGGCTCCCTGAAATTCAATTGAACGGTCACCTTTTTGACAGAGTGGTCAAGATCTAAGAGCCATCATAGAGGCGTATGTACAGGCGATCAGAATGAACTGCCGCTGAGCGATCTATAAATGGAAGATGCCCTGGAAGTGGTCCAGAGGTGCAAAATGAGATGATCTTGAAGGGAGATTGAACGAATTTAAAGTCAGGTAAGGTTTTCATTTTGATCGCACGCCGTACATGACACAACAGGAGGGTCATAACAGGCATGAGGTCAATTCTGAATGTTTCAGACATGTCTGAATACACTCAGTTATACACTAACAGGCAGCATAATCCAACACTTCTCGCTTTCACTTTGGTAGAAAATTACATTTGGATCATTTTTACATTATTGCAGAAAATCTGAATTAATTAAGTTTTTTTTTTCCAGTACAATCTGTAATTTAACCTTTTTGTTTATATGAAGCGAAAGAGCTATACTGCCTGTGTGAAGACCAGCCGTGTGTTATACTAACAGCACTGAATGAAATTGCTCAGATGAATGATTTCTGAATAATTATTAGCAATATATATTAAAATAATTTTGGGTTTTTTTTTTGGTTTTTTACATAACTAATCCAGGTGAAAAGGCCAAAACCAACAAAAACAAAGTGGTGATTTCTCAGCACTTGCCGATTTTCTCAACCTGTTGGTAGCTGTCAGCTTGAATCTATGGAAGCTTGTTTCTGCCACTGAGAGAAAAAAATTTTTTTTGGCTATTCATAATTCAAAATTTCGAGTTATGTATCTCAAAATTTCGTGTTAATAAGTCGAGCTATCGCGTTAGCTCTGCGGATCACGAAGCTCCGTGAAAGAGGTCATTTCCTTGTTACCCGGAAGCAGATGACACCAACGCATGTGCACTCAAAATCAAGTAGCGGCAGTATCAGTTAGCTAGCAGTGTGTAGCAAATGTGAACAAATTGTCGTCAGGTTTTTGACCTTTGAATGCCTTCTAGTGAATAAGAACTGCGTAAAAGGAATCAGTGTTTTCACGTTGATCTGTCGATGCCTTCAGCCTCCTGCTTCCGGGTAACAAGGAATTGACGTACCTTCACGGAGCTTCCTGATTGGCAGAGCTAGCTTGAAATTTTGAGAAAATAACTCAAAGTTTCAAGTTAAGTATCAAAATTATGACTTATTAACTTGAAATTTCAAGTTATGGATGGGAATTTTTTCCATATGAACCACATCTGTGCCTAATAAAGTTTAAAACTTAACAAAATAAACATGTTTCTTTAAAAAAGAAAAAAGATTTGAAATTATCATGGTTTTATAGTTTGTGTCAAACTTTACTATGCTTGAAAGTATTTCCAGCAGCAGGACCGTGTCGGATCACCTTTATAATAAACTGCAGGGTGCTTATTTGGAGTAATGAAGGAACGTGTCACACAGTGGACCTCCACGGCAGAGGAATGAGTTGGACCAGTTTGTTGATGGTTTTGGTCTTTTCAGGGTGAGAATAAAGATTATCACCAGCCTGAAAATCAGCACTATTTACAGACCAGAGGGAAGAACTTATTGATAATTAGTCGTTACTGTGGCGCCTCCTGTTGTAACAGTTATTTTAAATTCAGGACAACAATCAGATCAAATTAAAATCGCTCCTGGTGATTGAGCTGCTGCAAAGTGACACGGTGAGAGAACTCCTTGACAGTGTAATTCAGTAATCAGGCTACTCAGCTGGAGGTTTTAACACCACAGGGTAACAGTGGAGCATCAGATGATAAACAAACAGACAAATCAGGCTCCTTTTTGATCACTTTGAAGGAAATTTTCAGGAAATTTAAACGTATTGTAAGTTTGTAGATACTAAAAACGGGCAGGCAGAAGCAAAGCAGGAGAAGCTGGGCTCATTTTGAGTTGGGTCCTTGTGCCTTTAGGCATTAGTAAGCGCACAGTGCAGTAATTACATGGAAAACATACCACAGGGGATTTGGTCGTTGCTATTTCAATAAGCCTTTAATGAAATATTTGGAGCCAGGAAGCAGCTCTTCTTTTGGAATAATGATGCCTCAAAAGGTTTCCAGCCCAGCTCAGGCCTGCATGGGAGACATCAGAGATAAATTGAGCCGAGACGTCCCCACGAAGAGGGCACAGTTATTGTGGTGGTGCATGGTTAATCTCCTGCTCCCTCAGCAGTCTGTAGATGTGTAGTACCTGAATTGTAGGTTGCTGAGAGACGTGACCGACGATGTATCATACTTATTTGTCTTTGTCCTTATAAAAATGTTTGCCTCACAGGTGTGATGGTCCCAAATATGGCCTCTGAGTCTTCTGGTCTTTTCCAGAATTAGCCCTGCTAAGGTGAATACTTTGTGTCTGTGGGTTTAGGCTGTGTGTACAGCTAGAGCCCTCATGTCTCAGTGTTTTTGACTGTATGAACAAATCAGCCACAACATTAAAACCACTGGCAGTGAGGTGGATATGGCACTAATTATCTCATCAGTGGCGCCTGCCCAAAGTGCTTCTAGAAGCAAGTGTCACAACTCGCCAGCCATGCTGGAACCCTGGCAGTTATTTTGAGGCTCCTGCACAGACGAATGGAGAGAGTTCAAAAACTTTAACTTTAGTGGTCACTGACATAAAATACAGCATGTACAGAGTCACCTGCCAACTCCAATAAAAGCAGAATTTTGATGACTTTGCCCCAAAGTAAGGTTTAAAAAGCATATTTTTTATTTTTTAACTCCTGCTGTACATGTATGTGGTTTCACACCATCACAGCTTCAATAGCAGCTTGAACCAGAGCACTGAACAAATGCCATGCTCACAGGTTTAAAAAAAGCACACTTACTATGGATGGTCATGATTTTAAAATAGTCAATTAGTCATTATTTTATATAAAAAACTGAATAGTTTATGTGGCATTTCTTAAAATATATATTTTCAATTGTTTTTACCAGTGCCTGGTAGTACATGTATGTAATGCACCACTGCACCCAAAGGTGGCAGTGGTGCAAGTAGATTCTGTTTGTCAACCACCGCTGAACAACAGAGGCAGAAGAAAAGCCATCAGAAAGTTATGAAAATGAGGTCCAGACTCTGCCATGTAAAGAAGCTACACCAGAGCTGGGGACGATTTTTGAGGACAAGTCAAATTGCCTGCAACTACACGGCTGAACGCAGCACAATGGTTCCCATTTCAGCTGTTTGGCTCTTTGGGACCATTACAGAATTCTCCAACAGATTTCTATTCATGAGTCTTGGAGTGGCAGATCTCCTGCGTTACATACGGTCTCTGATCCGTCACGAGGTGGTACCGTGTACACGAGGCTGCAGGCGAACAGTCACTTCTTGAAGGTGGTGTGTTGGCAAAAGAAAAAAATGGACAAACACACGGATCTGAGTGATTTTGACGAAGGACAAACTGTGATGGGGAGATGACATGATGAGAGCATCTATAAAACAGCAGGTCTGTGGGATGTTCGTGTTCCCAGTACACAGCTGTTAATACCCAGCAAAGGTGGTCCAGGGAAGGATGACCAGTGACCGGAACAGTTTAAGAGGAGACACGGGATTCAAAGAATCCTGAATTAAAATCTGTCTGTGAATTCTGTAACAGCTAAAGATGGCAGAAATAATCCATTTTGGGTTAAAGTCAGCAAACACAAGCGTTTTTAACCAGATTTGACTGGTTGTCCTGTTTTTGTGTTCCAGTGGCCTTTGGAAAATAATGTTAATTTGGATAAAGGTTCAAAATTAGTGAACGAAAAGGTTCCAAGATGTCTGTGAGCGCGAGACTTGCTTCTAGAAGGACTTTGCTGATGAACTGGGAATAGGATGATGGGAACAAACTGCTGAAAACCTCAGTTGTGAGTCAGCGCACATCGCAGCTTATTGTGAGACTGGTCTGAATTCCTGTGCTGACCAAATCTCCCACAACTGAACCATGGAACCACAGAAGAAGGAGTTTACCTGGGGTAAAGATGGCACCTGGATGCACTATGGGAAGAAGGCACGCCAGTGAAGGCAGTGCGATGCTCTGTTCTGCTGGGAAACATTAAGTCCAGGCTTTTATTTTGACTCCTACTGGAATGTTGTTGCAGACCACGTCCACCCCTCTATGATAGAGATGTTTCCGGGCTTATTTCTGCAGGATAATGGGACCTGCCACACTGGGGGTAAAAAATTCAGGAAGGTTTTAAAGAACAAGAGTTCAAGATGCTGATCCAGCCTCTAAAACATCAAGATTTCAGTCCACACACTATACACTGTACCACCGCAGAACCTCTGAGCTCTTGATGAGTCTGAGCTGTTTTGGCAGTGGTGGTTTTTAATGTTGTGACTGATCGATATCTGTGTGTAGCACACTTCCTGTTGGTTCAGACGGTCTCCCTGGTCTCAATACTGAACTTCTGTTAACAGTACCAGTTGCTTAACTCTTGAAAATACATGTTTATATTGGAAACAGAAGTCTATCCAATGGAGCGTTCACACAAACACGGAGCAAAGTTTCACCTCGAGTTACTCATGCAAATACAGTCGTGTTGGAAACGCACAAATATTTGCTGCCTGCAAGAAGACGAGGACACACGATAGCTTGAATCAAGTTACAGTAATACATGTTCAGATCTTCTCATGAGCTCTTACAGTTTCACTTTTCTTTAAGCTCGCTCCTTTTTTCATGTCTGCATGTAACAGTGAAGTCGCGCCGTGCGGGTCGAGCTCTCCTCAAAGGCGACCGTGAGCTCGTCCTCCATTTCTGGCTGTCGGCGGCGTCCAGCGAGTCCCAGCTGCCGTGCTTTCGCAACGCAGCGTGAAATGAATTTTTTTGCAAAACTTGAAATGTGTTAAAGTCGTGCGGACGCGGTGTGCGTCTTTCCTCGTCGCCCGTTTTAATTCACCTCTTTGCGTTGACTTTGTGCGTGAAAACTTTGCTTCACATTTGGAGTGAACGCATCACTAATCTGTCTTTATCCTCCTTTCATGTGTTAACATTTCAGTGACGCTGTCCACTACTGCGCCCTGCATGATTACAGTTAGGCGTGGTAGATACGCTGCTGTGAGATACTGTTTGATAAGTTTGACAGTAGAACTCTGTTCATACTTTCTCACTTAAAATTAATGTTTCACCTTTGGGAGTTTTTTCCTTAAATAAGGTAAGGCAGACACTGGGTACCTTTTTTTTTTCTTCTTTTTTCTAGGATTAGCTACACTTGTGTATTTTCAGCCTTTAAGCTAAGATAAGCCAGCCAACTCTTAGCCAAAAAGCAAACATTTCCCAAACTTTCCTTTAACAGAAAAAGAGGAAACAGTGGTGAGAGTGGTCTGTCCTGCCCGCTGCTCGGTGTCCTGCATGTTATGAACGAGGTGGCTGTTAGAAGCAGCTTTGCCTTTGTTTTCTAAGCTGTGTGCGTTTCTCTCCTCCAGCCCCGTCATGAGTACTTTAATGTGCCTGTGTACTGACTGGCTGCCATCGCTGCTGCTGCTGCTGCACCTGCTGCTGCTGCTGCTGCTATCCACCTTGCATGCTGAGCTCCTCAGTGCCTGGCACCTTCCTCTCTGCACGCTGGGCACCTGGCATTGTCATTGGTTTTGGGGGTGTAAAAGTATTTTCCGTTTTCATTCATTTCCATGCGTGACAGTCCTGATACAATATTATCACGTTTAAATTTAAAACAAGCGTGAATGAAAGCCAATAATGGAAACGTTTGCTCGATGAGATCAATGTCCTGTTTACGGGGTCTGAAAATATAAACGATATTTTTATTGATTCATTTGATATTTTGTGGTGATGTGCTGTTACATGCCTGTCATTGCTCCACTGAACTCTTTGTATCATTTCCCCAGATTAGAAGTTTTTGTTGTAAAGCAGCAAGTTTGCATTAAGTGCCATCGTGACCCAAAAGTAAACCATTGATAGTACTTTAAAGTGGACCTATTATACTTTGCATATGTATACTGATATGTGTTTTATATGAAATATGGCCAGTTTTAAATAATTAGGTCAGTTTGTATTGTACATAAACGATCCAGCACAGCTCGGGTTACAGGACTCTTTCTCCCCTCTTTTAGTAACTGCTTTTCTGAAGCTGCAGCTCAGCTGCACAGTTTACAGATGATTAAAGTCATGCAGCAACCATTAAAAGCAAGGTCACTCATGGGGCTCTCACACAGGCTGCGCTCGCCGCTGGGTTCAGCACACTGGGCGCAGTAAAACAGTGAGATGTCAGTGTTTTCTGTATCTCTTCTCCTGATTACCTCTTAAGGTATTGTGAGGAAGACTTAACACATCTGAGCTGTGTTTACGCACAGTGCCGACACACACCTCACTACATGACTGTTGTGATCTGGATGAAAACCGTTTCCAAGGAAGGCAGTCAGCGCAGCACTCAGGTACGCAGGTATTATCGCAGGTACGCTCGTCGGTGTGCGGTTTGACACGGAACAGCTGACGTCACTGCTGCGTCCATCTTTTGTACTGCCTGTGGTTGTTTAAGAGAAACACTGGCAACTGTAAAGAGTCCGTTTCTAATTCCTGTTCAGCTCCTCGGTTTTCAGAGCGTTTGAACGAGAGCTAGCTTCAGGATATTTTCTGCACAAACGGACTCCAACATACATCATCCCACCTTTAGTTTACCTTTGGCCACAGTAACCAGTGAAAATCTGGTGTCATGACAGCTTTAGCTCAAACCTTCTGTTTCTAAGAGTTATGTAACAGAAAATAATGGGTCTGCTTTAAACAGAGATTATTTTGTAGACTTCTTCTACTAAATGGAAGGAGTCCACTTATCTGTGTGCATCTCTTTCTGGAAGAAATCCATTAAGTTACAGTTTCCTAATTGACTTTTAAGAAGAAAAGATTGTTGATTAATGATGGCAAACAAATCTGATTTATTTTTATATTAAATAAGACATGTCAGTATTTAATTTTTTTTATTTGATGGATGTTCTTCACATGTGCAGTTCTTTATAAACTATAAACGCAGTATTTTCCCAAAATGCAAACGTGAGCTCTGATTAAACACATGCTCCGGGCTCGTCACTCACACCTGATGAGCCCGGTGTTTGTGGGAAGTGAATGCAGCAGAAGTCGTGTTTCACCTGTTTCTGTGTCTCATCTGTTTGTTCTCGCTCTCACATCATACGTGTCTGATTGATTTTAAGGTTTTTCTTCGCGCTGTGATCTCTTAAAATGTTCTCATAAGTGTGAAAATCAAAGCAGCGTTCAGACTGTAGCACACACATGAAGATCTAATAGTTTGTCTCGTGCTGCGCTGAGTTATTTAAAATTATTTATAGATTGTGATCATTTTCTGTTTAAATAAATAGAAAAAGAGGTTCTTAAGGTAAGTGGCTTCAGTGGGATTATGCTTAAGAAAATATTGTACTTTGCGCTGATTAAAGGATTTTATGTTGAGATGATTAAATACATTAAAAACTCTTAAATAATTAGACCTACAAATTATTTTTCTATTATAAATAAATAAACGTTTCATATGACCTGTCATTGTTTGTGCCCTGCTAATGACGGACAGCTGCATAAATGAGTTATGCATTTTATTGATGTATGGATAATTAATAAATTGTTTATGATTCTTTGTCAGCTCAGCACACTGGTGTCGTTCTTTAATGTAACCCTTTCCCCCCCCCTGAGTTTATGGGTTCCCTCTGTGGCTCCTTCTGAAATTGGAGTTTTTTTCCGTGGCTGTTATTTTATGCCTGATTTGTGCAGAAATCCATTCGCCTCCCAGATTAACGGGTTTAGCCTACATAATCGGCAACGAGGGATTCATCACTCTGACAAAATATTTCCCCTGTGTGAAAAGTCTATAAAGGGTGATTAATGGATGTTTCAAGGTTACGGCTGAACATTTTGCACCGAAAATGAAACCGCAGCAGCGACTGTGTGGAAGTGTTGGCTTAAATGAAGATGTCTCTGTCACTGCTCTGATGGATTTACTCTCTTTACTTTGTGCTGAACCTTGTTTTAGGATGCCAAAGTAAGTGATTCTCTTTGTTTCTGACACAAACCCTGATATTTGTTAACCACAATTTGTGACACTTTGGTTAAGAAAGAAAAGCAGATGTATGAAGTCTGCAGGCTAAACCATTGGAGCACTCTTTTTATTCCAAGTATGTGCACATATGAATGTTGAATAGTGCAGATGTTGTCTATACAATCTCCAGTTTAGGGGTGGCTCTTTCTTGTTCTGCTTTTGCTTTTATTTAAATGAATTCATGTAGTGTAGCAAAGTATTTCCACTCTCTGAAGGGGCATGAGCAGTTGTGGAGCAGCCAATAGGAAAATTTAAAGAGCACAGTTGTGTCACTCCAGAAAGTCAGGCGAATGAGTTGATAGCCTTCTATTCCTCCTATTGACAAATCTCATACAGTGCATGCTGTTGCATTAGCATTACATTAGCAGCACATCTGCAAGCCCCTTTGCAGCCCACCTCCACCTCAGCTCTTCCTTTTCATGCTGCGAGTGACTTAATTAAGACAGGGTAAAAGATGGATGTTAGCTTCCAGATCAGAAAAATTAAACCTGCATTTTTTGTAATGGCCCCAAAGGGGGTGACTCTTGGCACGCTTTGGCCCTCTTGGTACCAACCGAGCACCGTTTAACACCACAGGCTTCCTGAGTGTTGCTGCTGACCATGTCCAGCCCTTTATGGCCGCAGTATAACCATCTTCTGATGCCTGCTTCCAGCAGGGTAACTCACCATGTCTCAAAGCTCAAATCATCTCAAACTGGGTTCTTGAGCATGACAGTGAGTTCACTGTACTCAAATGACCTCCACAGTCACCAGGTATCAGGAGAGATTCTCATCATGGATGTGTGGCTGACAAATCTGCAGCAACTGTGTGATGTCACCGTGTCAATATGGACCAAAATCTGTGAGGAAAGTTTCCAGTGTCTTGTTGAATTTATGCCATGAAGTCTTAATGCAGTTCTGAAGGCAAGAGGGGGTCCAAGCAGGGTGTACTTAATTTACCCAGAGGAGTCGCCACCTGCTGGCCATTAGAAAGAAAGCAGGTTTAAGACTCAAACTTTTATAGCCAGTCGTTCAGTGCATCCTCACGGGGAGGTCCGAGGACCACCTGATATAAAATACTGCAGATAGAAATTACAGATTTATTTTGACTGTACAGGTCCTGGCTGAGCTGTGATCACCAAATTCTTCCATAACAGACTTTTTTTTTCTAAAATCTTAAAACTAAGACAAAAGAATGTGCAGAAGTCTAGTTTCCTGTCAGATTACCTGAGTTACAAAGGCTGAAAGGTTAAAGGTTAGGTTTTTGCCCAGTAGCACCTAAAAAGTTCAGCGTAGCCCAGCTTTAATTCAACGTTAACATCATCACATAGATTAATGCGTCTTTGATTATTTTACTCAAATGTAAGAAGGAAATCAGGCAAAATCTCATTTCTAAGTTTGTAATTGTCATTTCCTTAGAATATTTCCGCCGTGCTTCCGATGCTGACGCAGCGCTGATAACAGTAGATGAAACTCGGTGTGTGTGTGTGTGTGTGTGTGTGTGTGTGTGTGTGTGTGTGTGTGTGTGTGTGTGTGTGCGCGGCGCGCTGAGCGCTTCACTGGAGCTGTGCTTTTTCTCTCCCGTCACAGGAAGCGGAGACCCCACGCAGCGTGCTGGAAGAAATCGGACTGACATAAACATCATCTTCATCGGCATCCACACTCCTCCATCTGCCAGCTACTCTGCTGTATGTAGCTGATAACAGTTCACTTTTCAACACACACACACCGACATGGTTTTCCTGTGCATCTGTGTTACACAACTCTGCCTTGTTTTCTACTGTTTTTAAATACAAACGATGTAGCACTCTGTGTGTATTTCCTGCTGAGTTATTGATTTGTTTCAATGTGATGACATTAACTGTTTACCGAGACACAGATGCAGCTTAATTAAGCTTCATGCTGCTTTCAAATCCACTCCAGGATGCTGAGCGAATTTCTGCTTGATCTTTGATTTTACCGCTGGTGTGATCACTTTATTCTGTGTGAAGTCTTAGCAGTGTTGTGAATTTCAAATGTGTCAGTCAAACCCAAAGAACTGGCTGTAATATAAAGGGAAGTATTACATTAACAGAGCCAAAAAGTTGTTTCCTCTCATATTTGCATTGTGATAATCCTGAAGTCAGTATGTCCTATACACAGTACATGTACACTTTAGGGGTGTCAGACTCATTTTAAATCATGAGTCAACCTAGTTTGATCTCATGTGGGCCAGACCACTGCATAAAAACTCATGCTTAAAAAAAAAAACTAAACTGTCCCCTTTCTGCGGAATTTAACTAAAACCTTCACCACCAGGGGGCAGCGTTTTCAGACGTGTGCTGCTGATCTGTTAACTTTTAATATATCTTTTTAATGCCTTTGTTGAGCCCGTACTGGACCCCGGGCCGCACGTTTGACACCCCTGCTTTAATGCATTTTAAACTGAAATTACTGTGAAGTGGCTTCAAAACAGAAAACATGTGAAACGAAGAGTTTTCTCTCAGCTGATCAGCCACCACCACTCCTGTAGTTCGACTGTTTGGTCTCTAATCAAAGTTCCACTTACTGTAATGTTGACTGCCTTAATCACTCACTGACGTCCATATCTGATAAACAGAGAATATATTACTGATACATAACAGATACATTTGCATGACACTGAGCTGAATTTCTTTGATTGATGTGTTGTTGTTTTTTTGTGATTAATGTTTACAGTTTTCTCTTAATGTTTACTACTGTGATTCTTTTTATTTTCATGAAAGCATATCACTGAATCTGTGGGTAACATTTTTATAACAGCCACCATTAATAAATGCTAAATTGATAGCTAATTAAGCTTAAATTGATAGTTATTTACTGTTAACACTGAAATGATCATTAAAGATATTTACTAAGTGGTTAATGGCTGGATGTCATTAAGGAAGAGCCCATCCCACCAGTGATGTGGTGTTATTATTTAGTTAATTGCAAAACATCTCTCGTGAGCTATGACTCTCAGCATAATGTTATATTGTTCCTTACAAAAATAGGTTTTATTACCTAAATGCATTAAATAAATCACGGCCACAGCGCGGATGACGTGGTGGAGACTTAAAGCATCAAGTGTCCAGAAGAGACTCCTTCAGTGATGTATTCATGTCCTTCAGCTCTTTCTGTCTTTACTGGCTAGTCACAGATTTTATCGTGATGTGGTTTCATGTTGCTGATACTGTACATCAGCAAGGTTATATATAATAAAGGCTATTCCAGCTGGTGTATAAAGTGAAGCAGCTACAGCATGGGTGCAGAGCAGCCTGTGTGTGACACTGGACACATGTTTACATTGTCATTGTGTGAAATGGGCAAAAGAGGAAGGTCATGATTCCTCCTTTATGCATTCATGGCACCTCCCTTTGCAGGTGTTCATGTGTTAATGTCTACGAATGCCTGCAAGGAAAAATCTGGACTTTAAAATCTCTGATTTTGGCTACGTTGTGTAATAAATGGTATTTAGTAGCAAATCACCTCATCAGCCATCATCGCTGCAGCGTTCCCCGTCTGCCCGCAAGGTTTTCAGACAGCAGTGATTGTTCGGCTTCACGATGGTGTTTTATCTGTTCCGTGTTCTGGAAGTTGCTGTTTGAGTGCTCTGTTTGTCCACAGAGTAAGCATATATATTACTGATGTATCGCATTTACTTTTTTCTGAAGTTCTGCCTGTTTACACAACACTGGACCGTCCTGATTTTGGCTCAGCATCGCAGAACCAGGGCAGAGCATCCTATTCAGAGAGTGGGAATGTTTAACTTGATTTGCCCATTAAGACAACTTTGGGGCTCGTGAAGACATTTCCATCTCTCCCATGTTAGATTTGTGTCAGGTGCACCACGCAGGGAGTCTAGTGATATCATACTCCACCTGTCTACACCCTGAGCAGAGCTCTTTTCAGGTCTTACTGCTCTGCTAACACCGTTTCACTGTCTTTTCAGTATAAATGACTCTTCGGCCTGTGACAGCCACACACTGTACAGCGTGTAAACTGCCTATTTACTGTGACTCTGCTTAAGTGGAAGCTGGCTAGCTTTTTCTGAAGGCAACTTTCTTCTGATTGGCTGCCCCTTGTAAACAGGTGTGACAGCAGGTAGGCGTGTCCTGAGATGACCACATTCACATCATGCATAGCCAAACGTAGGAAAAACTGTCTGAAACTAAACTTTTGGTTCACCATTATGACAGAATATGACAGAAAATAAGTGAAAAACATAATAGGTCCACTTTTAGATACACTTTCAATGCCTTTGGCACACAACTGCACAAATATAAACTGGCATCTGTTCTCTGTAGGATGTCGCAGCTGTTTTGCACTGTTTGCCACGTTTCTGTATCTTCACATTTTCATGTATAACTGGCAGTGTGTTGTTTACTGTACATCAGCGGCGTGACTTATGAAGAATAGATGCTATTCCATACTGTGTGTGAAGTGAATTATACAGCAGCTTCAGCATGAGTGCAGAGCAGCCTGTGTGTGACGTGTTTACAGCTATTATTGTCTGAAATGGACAAAAACAAAAAAGGAAGGTCATGTTTTCTTGTCAGGTTCAGCAATAAAGAGCAGAGAGTGTCACCAACAGCCGGTTTCCTCTCATTCATTCACGTCTCGCTCATCTCAAAGAGTCGTTTTACGTGGAATAAATCGACACAATGCATACTGGAAATAATCCTGTTTTTTTCCTAGCAAGCCTTATTTTTACTAGCAGAAAAAAATCAGATCAAAATTAACATTTAAATCTGTATTTCACTGCATTTTTTTCTGATGCTCTTTGGTTATTTTTGCATAATAATGAGATTAACCCTAATTAGCATGTTTAAACATTCGTTTTCAGAAAGCTTGCAATCCACAGAATTATTGTGTTAACTGGGAAAGTTTCAGTCTCTGTTAAAAACTTGTGTTTTCCAGTTAAAATGTCAGGATTGTAGAAAGACAGCGTTAAAGGCAGTTTTCTTTCTTTTTTAGATTAAAGCTGCAGCACTTTATTTGACTGAGGTGTTTCAGCTCATTGCCTTCATCATGTTCCAGACAACATTTTAAACAGAAAGCTCAACTTAACTGGTCTTTAATACACAAAATGTTCCAGTTTTATTCTTAAGATCACTGAGAGCCTGATTTATAGTTTTATTCCTAAAAACATGTAAAAAAAAAAAATTACTTTCTTGCTCTAAATCCCAAACTGTCAGTAAAATTATCCTATCCAACATTCAAAAATTATGATCACTTATTTATTTACATCATGTGGAAATTTTTATACATAAAATTCCAGTAAATTAGTAATTTTAACTTTACCTTTTAGGCAAAAAATGTGGTCCAAGTGTATGATAGAAAAATGCAAAACACTGAAGGTACTAATAAACAATGTTTACTAAAGTGTGCTGGTACAAATACAGCAGGAAACACATCATGGGCATTACAGAATAAAATCTCTAACAGGAAGAGGACTGCTTGTTTTGGACTGCTGTGTCTCCACATTAAACCAGCAATAGCAAAAACAACAACAACAATGCATTCAATTATAAAAAATATACTTCACTGGTTACATGAAATCCTCTGGACCAAAACTAAAGTATGTGGTCTGATGAGTTACACAGAACTTTTAATAGTCTGATTTTCATTACATGGAACAGAACATGAAATGTAGCTTCCAAACGAGCCTGCTGTGTGCAAGAAGCAGCACTCTTTCAGCACTTTCACCTGTGTTGTTGCCACAGCCTTACATGGACTGTATGACTATAGACTGTATATAAACAATGGCCGCAGGCACCGAACCCAAACGCCATGAGGCGCGGTGGATCTGACTGTGAAACCGCTGGATGCTGTGCGCTCAAAATTACCCAGTTGTGAATCACAACACGGGCCCGCCCTGAAGCACATCCTGCTTTGCCGTCCTTCTTAACCACAAAATGAGCATTTTGTGTTCAACCAGACATGAAACGAATGATTCAGAGCATCACAAACATGCTTAGAGGCGTCGCGGATCACAGGCGCTGACGGCTTCCAGTCGCCCCCTGCTGGTCATTAGAGAGAATGCAAGTTTAAGGCACTTTCACACTAGCTTCAGTTTAGGGCTCAGAAGCAGCGTAATGAAGGCGGCTGATATTAGATGATGCCAAACTTTACATGATTCAACCAGTTTGTCAAGTGTGACGCATCCTCCTACATAACAACTGTACCCTGGGTTATTTTTTACAACTCATCCTGGAGTTGTAATTTTAAAGCTGCGTCAGCGCAGCATCAGCTGATAACAGCACACTGGTCCAAAAACACTGTGGATGAAAGTAGATATCTGGTTCTGGTTAATGGTGCAAATTTATGTGCTACAAGTCAGATTTTTCATTTGTAACATGACATCAGGTAGTTATGTTAGTCGCCCACCACGTAGAGCGAGTTAGAAAAGATCTTTGTTACCTATAACCCCGAACACAAGTCGGGTAAAGTAAATAATATACTGGAATCTGCTATTGATCATTTGAACAGTGTGAGCGATAAGATGTGACGTATTGTCTTCACATTATGAAGGAAACACACATGAATGCAAACTTCCCCACTCTTCATCTGGGGAAGAACACATGGATGCGGGGAGAGTTGTTAGAGGACTGAAGATGTAAGAAATCCACGTTTCACTTGGAGTTGGAGTTGGCGGGTAAGCTCTAACTCTCCTCCTTCAGCATCTCTTCGATCTCTCTGTCCCAGTTATCGTCGCGGGTTTCGCTATCAGCCAACACCTCGTAGTCCTGAAGTTCCTCCTGCAGCTCTCTCTCCCAGTCTGGCATCTCCTCTGAAAACAAACAAACATACAGCTCTCATAAACTTGGAGCTCTGACAAACGCACCGTACGATGTCCCAGTTTAAGCATAACACTCACCCTGCTCTGCGTTCGGGTTTTCCCTTTTATCCAGAACCAGCTGTTCCATCTCTTTGCGCAGGTCGTCCTCGTTTATCTTGCAGGAACCAAAAGCATCGCTTACGAATTCAGACACGTGCAGACTGGCGGAGAGCTCCTCTTCGTCCTTTCATAACACAAACACATGCTCAGACTCTGCCTTAAATCTGCTTCATTATGAGCTTTCTGTAACACTTTATGACAACCATCATTAATAATAAAGGTAAACTAAAGTTAGTCGTTCTTTTGCCGTCACCAAACAATTAAATGATAATGTTTGTAAATGAATAATAGTCAGTGACATAACGAGTGTATAAGCATCATTTGGAGCAGATGGTGGCGTAAATCACACGACTGAACCTGGAGGCCGGTCTGTGCGTTCTGTTCGGTTTTATTCTCACCAGCTGAGTTCTGACCAAGTTCTGACCATATAAAGTCTTATTAATCATCCATTAGTAATATCACACATACTCTGACAGCTGAGGCTCGGGGTTATTTAGATCAGAGAGTTAAGAACAGGCAGTCTTACCTCATTTGATTTTGGTTTGAGGCTGTTGGATTTCTGTTTAACTGCATCTGCAAAAATAAATGAAATGTCATCCTCCTCCAGGGCTAAAACAAATATTAATAAAATGTGAAACATCCGTGTAATAATTTTTCCTGAGAGAGCGAGTGTGGTTTTCACACTGCATGTTCACAGAAAAGAAGGATGCCAGAGCTACAATTATTTACAGCCATGTGTGCACTTTTTTACACTTTATCAATAGTTCATTTTTAAATATAGTGGTTACTGTGAAAGAAATCTATAATTTCCTCACTGACAACAACATCAGTATTAAATGCAGGCCTCAGAGGTTTACAGCAGAGAGTGGACTGTACCCTTCTGATGAGGATCTTCGCAGCTGGAGGAGGTTTTCTTCACGTCCCTCCGCTCAGCGGCCTGCTGGGCTACGAGAGCCGTGAGCTGAGCCGACTGTTTTATCAGGGACACGCGGTAGAAGTAATTCTTCCAGAAGACTTCCTCTTTCACCCTGAAGAAAACAGCATGGGGGGAAAACGCAGTCACCACCGTGGGAAGGAGGGAGGCTCGTGTTGAAAACGCGGGTTCAAACGGTTAATAAATGGCACTCTTACTGTTTGGGGACCAGGTGGAAGCGCATCTTCCTCAGGAGCTCGTCTTCCTCCAGCATCACCAAGGCAACTGGATACATTTGGTCAAATTCAAAGTGAAACTGCACCCCAGCAGGAGGGTCACGCAAAAAATTTCTTTTGTCCTGAAACAAAGCAGTGACGTTACAGCGAGGCACGATTTAGCTAAAGTTCTATAATAAACGAAGTGTTTTGTGAAGACACTCACAGCTGAGAGTGCTAAAATCTGTTCCTGTATGGCGTCCTCCTCATTATAACCCACCCATGGAGGCACAGCAGCACCTGGGAGCAGTGAGAAACAGCAGTGACTGTAAAGGAGATGTTCTGAGGTGTTCAGAAAATATCTGTCAGCTACAAATCAATGCGCGTTTTAATTAATGATGAAAAACTAATTTACAGTTAGGTCCACGTTTTTGGACAATGATACAGTTTCTGTGCAGCAGCACGGTGAATTTTAATCAGTCAAGGTGTGATTTTTCAGACTAATGTATCATTTTGCATCTATATCAAGCATAAGAACTTTCATTGCATATTTAAATGTATATAGTTATATTCACAATGATGCTTCAAGAAGGACAACACTGTTTTTCCTCCAAAAAAGAAAAACTCAGGCCTCTTCATCCCTCTGTAATTTCACTCCATGATTCCTTGGAAATGACCACATTCATGGTGGTGGAAATCATCAAACTACAGAAGTACTCACCAAACTCTTTGGCCCGTTTCTCCTCAACAAACTTTTCTTGTTCCTTCTGGAAATCACCCAAAATGGTCTAAGGGGGAAAAAGACAAATACTCAGATATACCAAACTTAATTTCCTAAAAACAAACAAAACGTGGAATAAACCACAGACGGAAGAAAAGATGCTTCACCTTATCGATGATTCCACTGATCTTCCCCTCCTCCATGCTCTTCTTTAAGGTTTGAGCTGTTTCTGCTACAGACTCAGACAATTTCTTCGAGGCGCTGCTGGCGAAATTATAAATGTAACCTGCAAAGAAAAGCCAGAATAACAAAGATTACTGAGGTTACATGGATGTTCCTGCTTCAGCAGACTGCCGCTGTAACCACTGCACAAGTGCAATTAATCAATCAGCAAGTGGAGAAATTAATCAGCTCAATAATCACTTATCAAAATATGTAATCATTAGTGGAGGTTAGAGTGATGAAACAATTCAAAATGAGCATCATGTAAACGAACTACAGCAGTTACAATTTCAACACGTAAGTTTTACTTTTTGTTGTTTGGGTACAAATATTTTTATCTGAGCAAAGAATCTAAATGCTGCCTCAAACACTTGTTGTTTCAAGGCTAAAATAAATAAATAGGTCGAGAAAAAACATTTGTGTAAATCAGCTACTACCACAGTGGTTTGTTTGTACTTTTTTCTCCCTCACTGACACACAAGCTAAAACTTATGAAAACTGGAGTGACACGAGGAACACAACAATCAGCGGACTGCAGCAGCCTCACCACTGAAACCCTTCTGGAGAAGCTGAGCATATTTCTCGGTGTTGCTCTGCTGATCGCTCGGTTTGTTTATCCCAGCAGGCTCTTCTGCGACTCTTTGTTTCTCTGCTCCGAGCCAGCCTGCCCAGTTCGTAAACATACTTCACGCGTTTTGTATGAATAAATTAAAATAAGTCCGTTAACATGCTCTAATTGTCGGGTTTGAACCCTGTATTTTAGTTTTCCGACAGTTTCAAACTAATGTGATAACTGCTGGTGGCGATTCACTTCTGAGCCACTTCCGCGAATCATTTCGGTTCTGGTTTGACCCTACCGAGTACCTGTAAGCGAACTAGTTGTGAAAAAGACTGCGTTTTATTTACCTCTTCGTTTTAAAGTTACTCCAGTGAGCCACCAAGCTCCGGATTTACTACACGGAGGTGTTCGCAGTGGGCTGCCATTTAAAGTGTTTGTTTTTAGTTCGTAATTAGTGCAGAAACATGAAACTATCAGTGATTTGCACTGTAATATGCACCCTACACCCCTCCCTATTTGTTACATTTTAGTTTGTTACATTTTATATTATATTTTATTTTGACCATATTTTGTTAATTATTCCACTTACATTTTATCTCAGTGTACATTCTGAGCATATCTTGTTTATATTGTTTAAATTATCCTATTCATATCTTCATATTGTGCTATTGTGTAAGGGTAATCGTCAAAGCATTTCACTGCTAGCTGTACCTTGAATGACCATGCATGTGACAAATAAGCTTTGATTTGATTTGATTATATGGTTCCGTCTTTCCTTCATCGATAAAAAAGCTGAACAAACCCGGAAGCGGTGACGGCGGCTGGGTAGCGAAGCTATCATTATAGTGAAGGCAGCTGTTTTACTGCACGACAGCCACGCAGCAGCGCGTAATAGATGATAAATAATTCCTGTGTGCCGTATTTAATTTGTTATGGATTTAAACTGAACCAAAATATAGCAGGAATGCAACTCAAAGCTTTTTTTCTTTTTTTACTGAAAGTCTTCAGATGACTGCAAACATAGACCCAAAGGCTTTTATTGTTGTTTATTTTATAGAAGGAATGATTGCTAACCATTAATTACTTTATCAGTAAGTAATATATGAGGAATGAGAGTTTGTTAGCTTGTTTTGGTCTCTTTAGACAGAAAATAAATAACTGAAGCAGTTTTCGAGGAAGCAGGATGAGAGTAAAACTATGTTTATGTGATAATGCACCAATCAATTGTCTCTTTATTTTCTGCTTGTGTACAAACCTTATACATAACTACTACTAAACCTATTAAACTTATTATGTAGATGTAAATGTGTCTAATGGATGCTAGTTTCCGTTTGATTGACATGTATTGGTGAAATGGCATGGTGGATCCTGAAAAAGTGCTAAATCTGACATTAGAGGTTCATTAGAGATGAGCAGATCTGTAGAGAGCAAACTAAACAACGTGCTTCAGCAGCTTAAATCACCCAGTGTGACCACTGCAGCAACAGTGAGAGGACTGAGAAAGTTTGGAGTTAAATTGCTGTAGGCTCGGTGAGTGTTGCTTTGCAAATGAACAGCTGACATCATGAACGCTGGAGTTGTGCACTCTGTGGGGCTGCAGCAGATCTGAGGACAGAAGTCTTGAGTCCTTGAGTTTTGAGTGCTTGTGCGCGCTACCAGTGATGTCATCATTAAAATTAGTTTGCATATTAAATGTGCAACTAACTAAAGTAACCAAAGAAGTGAGCTGGGCACTCTCTCTATATACAGCTTTTTACTTACGTGTATTCTGGGGGATTATAAATTGTTGATTTGACCATACTGTTGAATGCAGTATAAATAGACACATTATTATTGGATAGTGTGCTAAGCTGGCATTTCATGTTTGTTTTTGGGTGTTTTTTTGGCATTTAAATGTTTACCTGTCCAGGTATGACCATGTAAAATATTGTATCAGTGTTTTAGGGTGGGGCAACCTAAGGCAGGCACAATGTGTAAGAAAACTGTGCCTGCTTGAACATTTTTTTTTTAAAAAGTTAAAAGAATAAAATGGGCACATATGGAAGTCTAGTTCACCTATGACAGGTGAGATCCCTTTGCAAAACCTCAGGATGACCTAAGGCAGGCGCAGCCATGAATACATGGCCTGGCTGCTGCTGTGAGCCTCGTGTTCTTGTTAAAGATCGCGAGCCTTTCATTTCACAGCAGATGGAAATAACGTGATAGAGCAGACTGGTGCAGTTTTAAGGAGGTTGGTATGCTTTGACTTAGATTGGGGTATTTTTACTGATGTGCTGACCTCTTTTCCAGGAATAGGTGTGGTCGAGGGAGGACTCAAGCAGGCACACCTGTTTCCCATCTCCACTTACCCATCCCGCTTATCTTATCTGAATACCTGCCTGACCCACTTCTTCACAGTCTCAGTGGGGAAACCTACCTATTTTGGAACCCTGATCTTGTGGCACAGTAGTAGACGTGCTTACCTGTATCTGTGTTTACCTGTGTGAAGCTGCGGCCCTTGGGAAAACTTGAAAAACTGCCTGTTGTTGCATATTCCTGAATGTTCATTAAAACCTGTCATTCAGCTGTGTCCTGCCATTGAGTCCCACAGGTAAAAACAACACATTAACTCAACCATTAAATAAAACAGAGCTTTCACTGTGAGACAGATTGAACAGCTCTCATTGCCTACATTTAAAAAATGACCTCACAATTGGCTACAACAAAATAAAACACACTTTAATCAATTAATTATTGCAAAAATGGAACAATAAAAATTTATGGCACACGTACACATCTGCATCCACTTCACCAAATCCCCAAATGGATTCCTGGTATTCAAATCCCCCCCCCCCCCGGGCCGAAACTTAGCTGATCCAAGCAGCTCAAAAAGGCCTCACAGCACCTCCTGCCTGACGTCAGCCTTTCTTCTAAATGGCACCGGAACAGTTTCCAAATATCATAAACCCATGTTTTATTCACATCACAACAAAGAAAACATCAAATGTTTAAACTGAAAAAAAAAATTAACCATTTTAGGAACAATATTCACTCATTTTGAATTTGATGACAGCAACTTGTCTCAAAGTTGGAACAGGGCATGTTTGGGACTTTTAGGAGAAGAATGTTTTCCCATTCTTGCCTGGAAGGAGATTCTAGTTGCTCCACACTCCTGCGTCATCTTTGTCATATTTTTTGTTTCAGTTGGTGAAAGGTGTGGACTGCAGACAGGCCAGTTCAGCACCCGGACTCTTCTACTACAAATGCTGTTGTAATAGCTACAGAATGTGGTTTAGCATTCCCTGAAAAAGACATCATCTGGATGGAAGCATTTATTACGCTAAAACCTGTATATACTTTTCAGCATTGGTGCCTTTCCAGATGTGCAAGTTACCAGTTCCAGAGACATTAAATCCAATATTGCTAATTTGCTAATATTTTTCATGAAATGGTAAAATGTCTCAGTTTGAATGTTTGATGTGTTTTCTATGTTCTGTTGTGAAAAATACGGGTTTATGAAATTTGCAAATCTTTGTTTTTATTTAGCTTTTATGCAGCATCCCAACATACGCTCTACCGGTCATTAGATACCCAGGTGGAATAGTAAGCTGGCCACAGGAGGAGATAGATACCACTGATGTCAAGTCATGTAAACGCCTCACAATGCACAGATGTTTCCACCTAAAGCCCAGCACCCTGAGGCAAGGATTAGTCAGTGTTAGAGCCACAATCCAGGATGAAACACAAAGCATCCATGAATACACCTGGAAGATGACCCCCAAAATGATCTGCTACAAGAGTGCCTCAGGGAGCTGAAGACAGATGGTGCTGAGGAACTATGGAAGACCAAACCCCTGCATGCGATGTACCATCAACAATAAAGGAAGTGGCTGACATCGAGAAATCCTACCAGGGGCTAGAAAAGGGCGGCACTCCTGTCACAGTATTGAACACGCAGATTTGCTCTGAAACAATGACACAAAGACCTCGAAATGAAGGAGGCACAAGTGCAGCAGGATGAACATATATGACCTCTGACATGAAACCCACAAAGTAAACCTTCCACCATCAGTTGAAACATTCGTCAGATTCACATTTTTATTGACTTTCACTGCATTAAATTATATTTCACTTGTTTTCACCAGCTGCTTTAGGCAAAGATTACGATGTACCAACTGCTTCCTTAAAGCTCCAACGGTTTTAAAATATAGCTAACGAGAGGAAATATAGCACAAACTGTAACTGATGCTTCAAAGTGTCACGTTATTTCAGCGTTTATGTTATGAAAAGTATCTTTTTAAGGACATGTTCACTGATATTTAGTTTTAATCTGTTTTATTGTCTTGTTTTTAGGCTTTTCTACCTTTTATTTAGCATTGCATTATTTTACTTTTAATTACTGATTGGAACTAACTGATTATTGTAGTTTTGATTCTATTTTTTGATCTGTTTTTTATGTATTTTATCTAGCCTTTATTTTTTATTTGATCTATCTATTATCATTCCACATATTTTCTAATTGGTCTCAGTTTAATTTGATGTACTTATAGGCTTTTTCAAATTATATACGTGTGTGTGTGTGTTTTCATATAATTTTTTGATGTTTCATCTTTTTAATTTAAATTGACTTTAAATTGCTTGTATTTACTTGTTTGATTGCTTTTTGTTTTGTCTTCTCATTGGCATGCCAGTCGTCTGTGAATACTTTACACTAAACTCGATGAAGTTGCTTTACAAGTGAAGTTTGATTGATCTGATTTCATTGATTTAATATTTATGTATTTAGTTAGTGATTGGTTGTTTATATCTGACCCACCAGGAAGAATTGTTTAAGTCTCAACCTCTGGGTTAAAGTATCTCTTAGACTCAGTTATTTCAAATGTTTTCCACTCCACATGCATCTTGAAACACCTCCAGGCATTTATTTGGGTAATTATTTTAAAGCATGATCTAAATTCACAGGAACATAAAAACTTCATGTATTGAATTACCAGTCAATTTCGATTAAAAAGAAAGTTTTCTGAGTGACCAGATTTTTTTTAGGGTTTTTTTTCCTTGGAGGTCTTCAACCGCCATCTTTGCTGTTGCAGAATTCTCCCATAGATTTTAAATAAAGATAAAATTAAAAAATAAAATTATAAATATAGAAATACTCATCCAGTAACGTCTTTATCAGTTTTAATAAAATTATTTTTGAAATTAGCAGTTCTAGATTATGGTTGCTTCTTCTTCCCGCCTTTCCCGTTGGCTGACGGTAGGTGTCGCGCTTGCGCTGTAGCGCCTTTCTGCCCTCGTTATCCTTGCTGTCCGCGGATGGCGCTAGTTTAGCTTAGCTCCCGATTTAAACTCTCCCGAGTGTGTCAGTGTGTCGTTCTCTGTTTGTAACATGAAGTAGAAGGATACGGATCGAGCTGCTGCGTTTCAAACAGCGTAAACCCGCCGCTTCCTCTAACACTTAGCGTACGATTTTTTTTTTAAAAAAGTGGTTCCTTTTAAAATAAAACCCAGATACAAAAGATGAAGTATGTGTAACGTAAACCTGGGATATTACTGCGTGCCAACCCGACGAAGCTTTTCTGTTCACCGGTTCATCCAAAAGTTGGATTCCCAGGTAAGGTCAGCCGTTTCAGGACAACTTTTGTAATGTTTTATTTCCCAGAAAAGCTGCGCACCTCACGGAATAGGTAAGTTTATTTGATGATTGTGCTGATTTGGCACGCAGGTTGTGTTACCTATGTAAGCGAACAGGTCCGTGTTACTGCGAGGATGGTGTCCATTGTGCTGCTGGTGTGTTTAATTCTCTCGCATATAAGAGCATTAAGTTTAAATCAGCCTGCCTGGAGTTTGACAACAACAGGTGTTTACACGGTGTCATAGGCTTCCTGCTTTAGTGTCAGAGCTCCGCACAGGCGCAGGTAAAAGATGTTTTATGATTAAAGTAGTTCATAAATGAACGCCTGCGTGTTCGTGCTGTGTTCCTTTCAAAGTAAGAGCACTAAATCCAAGGATCTTTCTATCATCAGTCAGTGTTATTTTTCAGGTGTTTTTATACAGCTTTAAATTTTTCTTTTCAGTTCGGTTTAGTTTCCAGAGTGTTTTTGCTCCTTCTAGTTTAACTTTATTGTTTCATTTGGTTAATGTTTGAGTTATCTTTGGAGGATAAATGTATACTATGGGTCATTCCATATAAAATCAGCTGTTTGGTTTTTTTTCTACAGTAACCTCAGGATTTTAAATAAAGTTATGCAAAGTTTTGCCTTCACTCTAAGACATTTTTCAGGCTTACAGAGCCTCGGAGTACATAGGGGTGGGTCGAATTTTTTTTTGTTTTCCAGTGTTTTTTGAGCCCTCATAACTTCATATCTACAGGAGATATCTTCATGAAATTTTTATGGCTGAAAAACACTTTGTGCCCTGATGCAAACTGCAGCCAAGTCAGTCAAAAGCCAAATTCTTGTTTTTGTTTGGAACATTTTTTTTTTTTCTATAACCAACTTTGAGCATCGTTATCATAGGATATAGTATCAGTTATTTATAACTGCACCAGTTTGATATCTGGTGGCCGGTCAAAACATGTTATGGCATATGAAAGGTCTCCTTTATACCCACATTTTGATACCAGGCTCATCTTCTAGCCACAGTGAGTTCCGTGTTAAAATAATTTTCTAATATGGTCAACGCTCACTTGGAGCAGAAATTTTTTTAAAGCAGCCAAAATATTAAATATAACCTATAACCAAATGGATTAAATAAATTAGAATAGCTCAGTAAAAATGTGACCAAACAAAGTGAGGTCAAGGTAAAAAATGCACAAAATAAAAGAACACTATTTAAAAAAAAAAAAGTAAAATTAAAGGGCGCCATAAATAAAATCTAAACAAAGAAATGCTGTGTGAATAGAATACTTAAAGGAGTTCAGTTAGTAGAAATCTAGATAATCTATAGTACAGGTGCTATGGTATGAGATGAGAAAAATATATACTGATATATCAGCAGGCAGCATTATTGGGTGATTATTGCCATGGCATTTTATATGAAAACTAGAAATGGGCTGGCATTTATAAAGTGCTTTTCTAGTCCCACGACCAGTCAAAATGCTTTAGACTACGAGACGCCTTTACCGTCATACAGTGTTTTATTCTTTGCCCTTTAAGCACTTTATCAGCCTCATATCCGCTTAGCCTAGCGTACATGTATTTGAAGGAAGATTTGAACCCAGCAGGTTCACCCTGTGAGGCGTACAGTGCTAACCACTTCACAAAAATCACTACAGACCTCAAAAATTCAGCATCTGTAGGTCACTAGTAGTTTTTTTGCGATCTTGGTGACAGACCTCCTCTGAGGGGAACAGAATCACCTGACAAAAATTGAGAGTATAAAAAATTGTGTTTGCAATGAAACATCTTGTCAGCCAGTCTAATGCTGAGTCCTTAAGCGTCTCCAATCACAGGCATGTGACAGGGATGTGGAGGAGTTCAGAGGTATCCAGAAAGTGATGAGTTCATTGTGTTTTGTTGATTTGATTTCAATGGGAGTTGCAGCTTTATGTCACCAGCATATCACTGGGACAGACTGTGCTTAAATGGTATGTGTTGGAAAGTATGCAGAAATAGACTGGACCAGACAATAAGCCTGGTAGAAACAGTCCCCTTTGGTAAACGTGGTAGTATTTTAGGACAATGCTCATTACAATATGTTGACTGGATATGTTTTAATGCTCTCCTTTTTTTACTTTTATAACAGTACAATGGATGGTGAGGGATATAAAAATGATCTGCGGTGTACAGAAGCGGAGAGCTTTTGGCATGTGGTCCAGAAATCAGGAGATCTGGATCAGAGGAGCAGAGACGGTGAGAGCTTCAAGCTGGTGGAGGTATTTCTGTCAGGAGGGGCACCGTGGGGGTTCACGCTCAGAGGGGGACTCGAACACCGCGAGCCACTGCTCATAACCAAGGTAAATATTTTTTTTCTTTTTAGTGAAGACAAGTGGGAGTTAAGGTGCTGCCTTTGTGAGTTAGAGAGCAGGATTTTAGTTGGAAGCTCAAATGCATTTCTGAAAAACGAATAAAACTTCTGAATTTTATCTTCTCTTTTTTTTTTTTTTTTTAAGATTGTTTCATTCAGACAGTCAGATGCCATGCTGTGATTTATTTTTTTTTTATAGGGATGGAGAAAGCACAAATGTTATAAACTATTATACTTGGTAACATGTACCAATAAGCCTTATAGTGGTGGTTCAGCACCGTCGGTTCCTCCTGTGCATTTCCGGCTACTTTTTCGCTGCAGTTTTTGACAATTATCATTTCAATATAAGGAATAATGACCGTAGCATCAATATAAGGACTCACAAATGTCAGCAAATTCCTGGAGGGAGATTGCCGAAACTATCGGGGTGGATTTGAGGGAATGCACAAAGAAGACCACAGCAAAGAGCAAGGACCCAGGAGGAGAAAAGGTCCCAGTATTTTATTTGTTTCTGTCATTGTTCCTGCCATCGGCAGGCACCGCATATAAAACACTGGGACACGACCACATGGTAATTAACACATAATGCACCAGCACAGGCATAAATGTAATTCATGTAATTCAGTGTGGTGCCCTTTGCTTACTAAATCTAAACCAGTCTGGCCCTCCGAGGGAAGAGAGGCTTATTCTTGTTTCATTCATACATGTGTTTTGATATATAATTGGCTTCTGTTAATGTTTTCCTCCTCGTCTGAGCTGCTGTTATTTGGCCGAAGTCGGTTGATGAACGTCAGCATTTTAAATCCCCGAAACCTAAACATCAAACTGATGAAGCGCCATATCTCATTTGTTATGTGGGTGTTTATATGAGCTGCAGTTTGCGTGCAGTGTGCAGGAAGAGGAGAGTATGTAACCAGAGCCGGCCAATCAGCTCGCCGACCTCCCTGAACCCTCACTGTAAGCTCGTTTCTCTGTTGACTGTGTAATGATTGACAACAAAAGACCTTGCTAGTTAATTTGACTCGGTAAAAAACCAGCAGCTTTTTGTCAGGAGCTGCGTGTCACTGCTTGGTTTTTGTTCGTATCTCCTGTGTTGGCTCAAAAGGGGTCCAAAGTCCATCCCAGATGGTTGAAACTCCACAACGGGGGGCTCAGAGCAGGACACTCGGGACCACAGACGTGCAAATGTGATTGGAATGACCCAAATTTTGACTGTAAGTCTTTAGCTGCGAGAGTAAACAGCTGAATTGTGAGGGAGCCATTTCTCGGCGTGCTGCAGTTCTTTGGTTTGTTAGTGTCGGTGTTTATTGTTAATGTTTGGTCTCTGACCGTCCACAGAAGTGGACCCGTTTGGATCAGATGGTGACGTGTTAACTCTTCACTCCCGGCTTTTTGTCTGTAAGATATTTAATGAATTTTTCCAGACTCTTTCTGGTTGGTGCTTAAAGAATTTTTCATAATAATCTCATAAGTGAATTAGTCATGGCTGATATTTAACAGAGTTTAGTCAGCTGTCACTTGGCCTCTGGTCAGTGTTATTAGATCTCTTCTGGACATTTGCTTTCTCATGCTTCTGTGCTGGGTTAGATTTCATTCAGAGGGAAGCTCGTGGTACCAGGATCTGGGAGGAATGCTGCTTTGTTTGATTTTCTAAATGTAGTGAATTATCCGTGACAGTTTGAAGCCCACTGGAATGGCATGATGGGATGAATTAAGTCGGGGTTAGTGATTTGTGCTCTCGTGGAGTGCCTCTCAGATTATAACCAGTGATTTATAAAGGTGTGTTGCTGAATTATTTGGGTTAACTCGATAAAGATGCAAGTAAACCTGCTATTATCCTCACAGTATATCTTCAGGTTTCTGTCTGCTTGATAGGGGAAAATTTCTTTTAAGGGCCTCTTATTTTCACCGTTTGCCCGATCAGCGACGCGCGTAGGTGAAGATAAAGCAGATTAGTTGCAATGCAAGCCTCAGAGCAACAAAACTAAAGTAAAACAAGGCATGTAAAAATATTTTAGTTCATAAAGAATAGACTTTAGAAAGAAACACAATCTAATTGAAACAATTTTATGTACTTACAAATGAGCTGAAATGAAATAATAACACAGAGGAGTTGTGTTCAGTTTTGGTCACCATCACGAGGAGGCTCTGGTGCTTTTAAACACTGCCTCTGACAAATAACTCGTGCAATATTACATTAAATTAGACAAAGATTAATACATTTTAAAGGAGTCGTATCATGCTTTTAAATCCCTCCTTTTCATTGTTGCGATTCTTCACGTTTCTGGGAGAGTGGCCGTCAGGCTGTGTCACAGATATCACAGTATAACACAGCAGGAACTTAGCACCTTGTGGCAAGTTTCCTGTACTTCAGCCACAGTTAACCTTACTGTTGAGTATTCAATTTAACATTTCTCCCCTGGTTAACCCTGTGAGGCCCAAGTCTTCATCAGTGATTATGCCAACCGTTGCCTTGTGTTTGGAGACGAGCAAAACTGGAAAATATGATTAGTGTTTGTGCCTGTTAGAATGATTTTTTTCTTTTTTTTTTTGTTCTCCCATGTTTTGGCAAGGCTTGGGAGAACAATTTTTAAAAACAAAAATCGCATGTTCTGATTGCAAAGGGTTAGACCGCAGATTATTGGTGATGATGGATTGGACCTTATCAGGTCAAAGAGTTAATATGGGTGTTTTGTTGCTCTGTAAAACAAACCAGCAGTGGATGGGAGCAGTTATAGACATTGCTTTTCTTCACACTTGAAGTATCCAAACTGGCAGTTTAATGGATGGCATGATGATGATGATGGAGGTGTGCGCAGACGCAGCAGCATAACCTACAGCCATCTTGATCTTCGGAGCTACGAGCAATCACCTTGTTTTTGAGTGGAAACAAATTTACTCACATATTGCCACAACACCGGGGTCTACCTAGATTACCGTCCCACCTGTGAGACGCTGAAAGAGGAGCAGATAGCAAACAGAAGAGGGGGAAGAGAGTGTGGCTACAAGCTGGTAATAAGTTGGATGAATTACAACTGAGAATGACGTCACAAAGAGCCACACACTGTTCCACTGTCGACAGGACATCCAATACCGGAAAGAAAAGAGGAGGAGACTTTATATTTATGTAAACAATGCCTGGTGTGCGAACATGGATGAACTATGTGTTCGAGAGCTAGAATACATCATGGTGAGGTCCAGGGTTTTACATCATCCCGGGGAGCTGACTGTTGAAGTCTAAATGTCACAGCAGGCTAATGTTAAATTAGCAGTTGAAATGTTACTTAGCCATTAGCAAACATCAGAACTCACACCCTGAAGGAGTCTTTATTGTGACAGCAGACTTCAACCTGGCTAACTCAGGTCAGTTTTTTCTAAATTTCACCAGAATGGCAAGTGTCCTACAGGACCACGCTTACACAAATACAGACATTGTGACTTAAAACAGTCTGGCCATATATATCTGCTAATGCTACCTGAATATAAGCCAGTAATCAACAGAATAGCTCCAAACTGATTATATAAGGTTATTGGGATCTGGCCTGAGGGAGCAATATCAAAAGTACAAGACTATTTTGAGCACACCTCTCCGGAGTGTATTTGCTGAGCTCACCCCGGGGAGGTGTGCTCAGCCCATACTAGTTCATACTGATTTGAGCCAATATATCTGAGCTGTTCTGTCCTACATGTGGCAGAAAGTGGATGGATGTTCTATCCTGTATCAGTGGACTGAGAATGTCACAGCATCCAAGGTAATTTGGGTGTTCCTAACCAGGAAGGTCACGCATTTATTACAAATGTGACACGCTGCTTTTAGGGCCAGCGATTCTGTCCAATCAGAGTTAACCTAAAGCTGGGCATTGACTAGCAAAATTCAACCGTAAACTCAGAATAGAAGACATCTTCAACAACCATAACCTCCGCCGCACAGTGCATCCGGAAAGTGTTCGTAGCACTTCACTTGTTCCACATTTTGACATGTTACAGCCTTGGCGCAAGAATTTCAAGCAAACTTTTTTGCTTTGTCATCATTATGGGGTATTGCATGTAGAATTTTGAGGCGAAAAATGAACGTAATCTCTTTCGGAATAAGGCTGTAACATGACGAAATGCAACCGGTCCTTGAACTTCCTGACCAGCCATCCACAGAATGTCAGGTTAGGCAAACGCACATCTCCTGCTATCATCCTTCCTCAGGGGTGTAGGTTGAGCCCTCTCCTGTATACGCTCTTTAGCCATGATCTTTACCATCGTTGGCAGACGACGCAACGTTCATTGGTTTGATCACCAACAACGTTGAGACCGCATGCAGGGAGGAGGTGTTAAACCTGGCAGCTCCATCAGCAGTCTTATCCTCAACACCAAGAAGACCAAGGAGATTGTGGTGGATTTCAGGAAGAATAGAAATTACCTGAGCAGAGTCTCTGTAAACGGTGAGGCTGTGAAGAGAGTCCAGTTTTAGAGAAGGCTGAGGAGAATTATTGTTTGTACTTTACTACTTTTTTTTTTTTTTTTTAAATGGGGAAACAAGGGTTGCCTACCCAGTTTTGTTGTTTCTCCACTCCACTGCAGTGACAGTAAAGTCTTCTTGAATCTTAAATCTTTTATTGGTATTTTAATATGAAAACTGACTGTAAGGAAAACTGTTCATTATTGAGGGTCCATTTCAGCCAGTTTGTTTCACCGGTGACTCGTTTGGTGGAATCGCCATCACTGGGCTAACCCCCTTTTTTTTCTTTTTTTTTCTTTTTGGACCCAGGGCCATCGAGCCATCAGTCTTATGAAACTACACCTCTCTTTATAGTTCAGATCCTTCCACTATGTTTTTCTTGTGAAATCCAGTTTCAGTGTGAGTAATGAGCAGCGAGCACACAATTTGTTTTTGGCAAGGATGTCTGCATTTTATGTATCAACCAGTGGAGCATGATCTCTCCATTTGTCTGCTTAAATCAGTGTTTTTGTTGGCTCTTTTTCTCTCTCAGGTCCCTTCAATGAAATATTATTTTTTTTGTTAAATGAGCCTAGAGTTTGATGACAGGTTCAGACTACTGGTTAAAAATATTCTGGATCTAATTAAAATTCTGAACATTCCTCTCATAGCTCAGGTTATGCTCAAGGTCTTCATGGACTTAAAGCCCTTAGCCCCAGTAAACTTAAATAATCCTGTTTTACACAAGACAGCTGGGTATGCAGCTCTCATATGTTTCCTCTGCTAGGGCTACATTTTATATGCAACAACATATAGTTTGCTCTTAAAGACACCCTTCAAATGTCTCTGTTCTTACACATTGTGGTAAATCACCAGCAGGTAAACAGCTTTTACCAATGATTGAATTCAGTGTATGACAGCATCACATGGGTTAGATTTCACTGCCCCAGCATTGCTCAACCTCTTAAGAAAAAATATGATTCATAGACCAGGATTATGGCTCATGTGAAGCCAAAGGCTTCAAAACAGAGATTTCTTCTTTATGGAAGTTGGGAATCTGGTGGGGTGGATCAGGAATGCTGGATGTATTGATCAGCCTGAGAGGGAAGCGCAGGATAGTGTGTGCTCTGTCGTGGAACTGCTCATCTTTAACTAAGGAACAAAATCATAGTTATTGTAAAGGTCCTTTAGTGTTCTCTACATCTGTTTTCACACATACACTAAACAATCACTGCAGATGGCTGCCACTCCCTGACGCTGGTTCTAAAGGAGGTCTCTTCCTGTTTAAAGGGAGTTCTTCATCCCCACTGTTGCCAAGTGCTACTCGTAGGCCATCGTCCGATCATTGGGGTTCTCTCTCTAATATTATAGGTTCTTGACACATATTTAGTACTGGATTTTTCTAATTCCTACTTCGCCATCCATCTTCACTTTACTTAAGAACAGTCCCTTTGTTCTCATTTTGAAAGCTCAGATGCTAATAACCAGGTAGCCTCGGACCTTTGCTTTCTTGTGTTTTCCCTGCTGCCCAACTCTGGCTATGACTACAAACCAGGATTAGAGGTAACAAAGTAACGTTGCACTTAAACCCATGTTTTCAGTCTTACAAGGGCAGTTCACTTCATACTTGAGGTACTTTACCAGGGTAACTTTCATTTGAAGACCTAACCTTCTCCGGATCAGAAATGAACAGCTACGAAATCACTGCCTACTCAGTTCTACAGGAAATAGCGTAACATTCCTGGACATCAGACCTCTGTGATCAAATGATAAGAGGGTCTGAAGTTGAGCATCTACAGAAATACAGACTCTTCTTTAAAAAATTGTTGTTGCTCTGTAAGCATTATTACGTGATCCTAAAACAGGGCTTGCATTTGTACTTATTGACCTCATTTGCATGTACGCCAAGCTGACGTTTGAATTCTGTTTTTATTTTTATTCATACTTCCTCCCAGACCTTTAAACACCACTGGGATGCAAAGTTTATTTTCCTTTTGTACAAATCAGTCGCTCTACTTCCAGTAGACCCATCCATGTTTCTGAGGTCACGTTTCTAGGTCAGATGCTGCCAACACCACTCCTTTTATGTGAAGGCATTCATAGCTAGATAGGGAAACCCTGGATTGACTTTTTGAGTTGATAACCACCTTTTGTGTGATTGCTGATGTTAGGTTAAGTGAAGCTAGATAAAGAAACTATGTCTTGGGTAGGTTGAACTTCTTTCATAGTACAGGGCCCAGGTCACTGTTGTGTTGTAAGAGCAACTCCAGTGCCACAGAACTTGGACTGCAGTATAAGTCTTTGTTGATCCACTTTAATCAGAACCTACATCAGGTGGAGAGTTGGTTCGAGTGCTTCTACACTGAGCTCACTGAGGCTGCAGAGCAGAACAAGGGTGACCAGCTCTAGTCTGGGATGGTGAAGTTGGAGTTCAACCACAGGATGTGAGACTCACTAAAGAAGCAGCTGATTGTGTTGTTCTGGTGTTTATTTGAAGAGCATTCCACACTCAGCTTTTTGACTGGTTTGAGTGCACATTAAGGGTGCAGAGCATGCCAATTTAAATACACCTAAAAACTCAAAAGAGTGTCATCATGACAGAGATGGTGTCCAGCAATTTAATCCTGCCTCTTTGGAAGTAAATAACTGTGTCACAGATGTGAAGGTCACAACCAGATGTTTATAAAGCTTCTTAAAAGGTGTACTAATAATACTGAACCAAAAAACAAAAACTGCAAGTTGTCTAAGGGGGGTGGCTTTGGGTGAGTTTTTTTTCTTTATCAAAGTACAATGACTATTCTCAGAGATGTTTGCAGCTGCTATACATAAGGTCTGAGTACAGCGTGCTGCACAGGACATCTGTCAGCAGAAAAGACCCATCCCTTACCCTCACTGCCACCACATCCTTCCCTTCGTGACCCACAGAGGGACAGAAGGCTATTTTTGAAGAGTCCAGGATGGCTGCAGTGGGACTGATTGCAGACTGAGGGAAGATGGTAAACAAAGGCCACGGTATGGCTCGTGCTGATTGAGCTTCAGCTGTGAAGCATGTTTGGAGAAGCAGTGTGAATGTCCTGCCTTCATGTTGTATGAACACGAGCCATTTTATGGCCTTTTGTTTTCTTTTTAAGCTGTGCTGTGGAACTGTGTTAGTATTTACATTACTCAGATCTTTTTGTATCACGTTACCTGCTAAGCTGTATTAAATGAAGAAAAGACTCAACACGTAGCTCGAGGCTGTTGTAGGCAAGTTGTCGATCTTGAAAACATCTTTCTCGTGTATGCAAACAGTTTGTAGAAAACAGTTTTTACCTCATTTTCTAGACTGATTATTACTTTTTTTAAGGCATTTTACCTCATCTGACTACAGTATTTGAATACCTGCTACAGTTAAGTCATATGCATTAGTGACATTAAATGGCCTTTCACCTGCCAGCTCCAGAGTGTGCCACTGTACCACTTACGTGAAAATAATGCTGTGAATTCACCTCAAGTTAGCGGTCATCCTCTGTCTTACCCAGGCAGCACCCTGACCTCAACTAGTGATTCACACAAGTAATCGACTAGACAATTAAATGTCCCAAGAGAGCGCTGCGCCTCTCTATTGTAAACAAGCTAGGTGGAAAATAAAGATGACCGCTGTGCAGACTAGGGTTTAATATTTTTCCCAAAAATGACATGAATCAAATCCCGGGAAAAGATGAGCCATTTCCCGGGATTAAACCCTAGTGCAGACTAATGTGGGGGAAAAATAAGCAGTTGTGTGTAAACTGGTGTGTGACCACTTGACTGAAGCAATGTTTAACCTCATTCTGCACAGGCTTGTAGAAGGCTTTCGCTACCAGCACTACTAATGTTAGCCGCGCCCTGCTAACTGATCCGAGACACTGTGTGTGCGACATTGAGCAGCGTGTCACACATTTTAGCAACTTTTAAAATATGACTGCATTATTGAAGAATGGGATTAAGGGTTTTGTCTACTTTTACACTTCTTGACTAGTCTGATTTTTGCTTGGTCACTGGTCACTATCAACTCACGTCATTGGTCACTGAAATCCTGCTATGAAGTCTCAAGCTAAGCATTTTTGCCTTGGAAACAAAATCTCTGAACAGCATCGTTCTAAAGTGATGGTGTTGCACACGCCTTCAGAGCTGTCAGTCTTGGCCAGAAAAAATCTGATTTGGTTATTAGTTTAAACACGTGTACGCGCACATGCATACACACACACACACACGCATACACACACACACACACACACACACATACACAGAACTGACCCTTTTAAATGGCGTCTCTAGTGGACTCTTCAGGCTCTGGTTGCCCAGCTAACCTTATGTCCCTCCCCTTTATTCTGCTGTTCCATTGGTAGATGCTTGTTTAGCTCAGGACACATTTACACCGTTTTTTTTTTTCCCCCTCGGCTGTGAGAGAAAAAGTCACTGAATTTCTTTGATGTCCACCAGCCTGGATGCCCCATAATTATCACTTTATTCTCACGTTTTTTTGTCCTCCTGAATGTCTCCATGTGCTAAAAGTGACTCCACAACTCCTGCCCCACAATAATCATTCTTCTTACCTGACGCACGCAGCTTTGACAATCCTCTGCAATTGCTTTGTTTCCTCTGTACCTACACCAGCACTGATGTGCTGATGGTTTGTTTGTTTTTGTTTTTTTCTGGCTTGCACCACCTGTCGTTTAGGAGACTGCAGCAAGTCCATCACGCCTCAAGCGCGAGTACAAATGGCCACAGGGCTCTGAGGACGCCTCAGTTGAAGCGAGCAGTAACCTGAATCTTTTTCGTTTTTCTTCACGCTGATGTCTTTTAAATCTTACCATATTTGGCTCTTTAGGTTTTTACATCATTAACTACATTAACAACATCATTTTTAAATCATAGAACGCCACTTTTCTAAACATTTCACCCTCTTTTTTCACCCCCTTTTTTTTTTTATGATTTTTTTGGCCCCTTTTGCATCTGAATTGAGTCCAGCACATTTGGCCTTCAGCAAGAAGAAGTGAGATTGGGGCCACAAAAGGGAGAAAGTTTAGAGACAAGGAAAACATCACCAGATTTATCCTTTATTACCATTTGCTTCCTGGTCTCTGACACCAAAGACCTTTTATGTTAATTTTGTGAAAACCAAAACTATTAAATTAAAAGTGGCTTCACGTGAAAGATGACCAGTTAAACTCCGTGTTGTTTCTGTTTCTTGGCACAGTCTATCGTGCTTCTCCGAGTGGGAATAGTTTCAACTCTCAGTGAAACTAAGGGTGTTTTGTGAGCACTTTTAAACACTGTAACTCACAGTAAACGTATCAGCGATTCTCCACAAAAAGCATGACCATATCAGGATCAGATCAGGAATCTCTCCAGCCAGCATAAAACTCCACCCTGCCTGAACCCTGTGTTGCAGAAAAATGAAAACGGGCCACGGTGTGATTAGTACTATCTGGGGCTCTGAGGATAAAGGCTGTATAAGAAGGAATGGTCTGTAAACCTACACATACTTGTGCAGTTGAGTCATGCAGCACCCCCCACCCCCCTCAGGTTGAGTGGTGGAGGACTGATAATCAGCTGCAGATCTCAACTTTTGTGTGTTAATGTGCCAACTGCCAAGAAACCTCTTGCTGCTTTTCTTTCCACGCTGACCATCATGCCATTGTGCACGTCTCACATCTGAGTTATTCACCTCCCAAACGCTCACTGTTTCTCCCCTCAGAGACCCCTGCTGTAGCTGCGGTTCAGGCAGAATGTCTAGCAGAAGTTCACTGTGTTCACTGTGCATCCCTTTGTGTTATTCCAGGTGTTTTTCCCTCTCAAACACACACAATGCAGTTTGTTTTTTCATCACGCCACCGGCTTGTTCAGCAGCCTTTTGAAGTGGTTTGTGGCCTTTGATTCGTCTCTTTAGAAGGCGGCCTGCCTGCTGTTCGTTTTGATAAACAGCGGAGTGTGTTTTCTGTCACTGTTACTCTATAAAATCTACTGAGGGTCAACTTCAGCAAGAGACTGTCAGCTATATGGTGCATTTTAAAAAATATTAATAAAGCAGAATGTAGTTACGCTGCTTTCGATTGCTGCCATTTAGATTTGATAACTTTAAAAATGAAGGTGTTTTCAAGACGATGTTGAAGATGTGGCTTGATGGCAGTGTTTAAAATGACAATATGAAAACTAAACTATTTAACCAGAAGTCATCTTTAAGCGTGTTTATTTTTTGTGTTTTGGAAAATTGATTGAACTTTAAATATGAGTGAAGGAATGTGATGTCTGCATCCACTGCTGTATAAAAGCTGCAAAATTAGCACAGTTACACAAATATATGTGTGTTCTGTGTATTATTAGTACAATACCAACAATATTTATTTTTTTATATTAGCATTTTCAGGTGTGTGTGTGTGGGGGGGGGGGGCAGGTGGAGACACCTGCTCTTATTCACCTGCGATGAGTTTTGAAGGTAGGCCATGCACAAAAACTCAGCAGTCATATGAAAATAAAAGTGTGCAAGACATACAAAACTATTATCTTACACCTTTTGAACAATTTAGGATATTTGTTATATTAAAATGCAAAGATGGCTCAAACCTAAGTTAAAAACTTTATAGGCCGGTTGATCAGCTTTCCTTCCAGCTCCAATTTGTCGGCCAGCTTGTGTAACGTCATGTGGAGACGAGGAAGTAGAAATTGTGGGCCTTGTGTACCCCACAATACAATACTTCACTCAAAATAGGATTCTCAAGAGCTTCAGTTCTGGTTCATTTGTGGAGCGGCTGTTTGGGTTCTCCAGTGCAGAGGTCCGAGCGCAGCATACACTGTGCTGCTTAGCTTGTGTTTGGGTGTTTTGTCCTCGGGATGCACCAGTTTTTGTCTGTGTGGCTGGGTCTGAAGCGCACTGGGATGTCATGCTTGGAGAAAATTCTGCAGAGTTTCTCTGACAAACTTGCTTCATAAGAGACGACAGTGTTGTTCTGTTCGTCGTTCTCGCTCTCCCTGGTTGGTGTCTGACCTTCTTTCTTGTGCATCTTCCCTGATTGGCTGAAGAACCAGTTGGGATAACCACACGTTTTAACACGGAGGTTGCTGTCCTGTCTTTGCTTGTGTGACTGAGCCATTAGCTTGCTCTGAATTAGCTTTGTCAAGCTAAGTGTGCCCAGTGTTGGATGGTTTTTCGGTTGAGCCAGTTTAATGTACGTTTTCCTGCCAGACATTACCTCTGGGTGGTTGTGCAGGAGATGAGCCGTCTTGTTCAGATTATTTTAATTTATTTCTGCCTCTCGCATCTGACAGCTGGGATAGGCTCCAGCCCCCCCTTGACCCTGAAAAGGATAAGTGGAAGAGGATGGATGGATAGTACTGATATTTGGTGTCCCTGTATCGATATAATATTGCAACACTGTGCTTTATTGATATTTTTCTTTTTCTTTGTCCCCCCACCCCAACTGAAAAGCATCCATTTCCATCACAGGCATGGGGCAAGTGTGATAGTCTATCAGCTCACTCCTGTTTACTGTAACGTCACGGCTCACAAAAACAACCTTCATGCCAGAAGGAAATGTCCCGGTGCTCCTAATGGGCAGTTCAGCACTGTTATAGCATTAAGCTGGTGCAAAATTGATTTGATCCTGCAGGTGGGTGATATAGGCTCAAAATTATATCACGATCTTATAACAATGTAGAAAAAAATACAAAATAATGTTTTATCTGTGATTGCAGCTCACAGGCAGCAGCATTTCTTAATGCAAACGATATGAAGGACATTTTCAATCCTTCTTTTCCAGCGAGCTGCTGTCACTGATGACACACCACCTAATTCAAAGCGTCAATCTGTTGCCACAGGGTGCCAGGAGCAGCAGCATTATAGTGCAGTGTTAGTGACACCGGTGCAGTTACACTGTCCTTTCCACCTAACAATTTCCATCACCGTTTGCTCTTCCTGTCAAACGGGGTGCAGCTAGTGAGTGCTCCAGTGATGCTCAACTGTGTCTTGAGTTTATTTACTTTTGTGTCATCCATCACCCGTTACGACTATCCCCTCCTCCCGTGCCTTCATAGTCTGGTTGTACTCAACTGTGTGTGTGTGTGTGTGTGTTGTTGCTGCTGCAAGTGGTTAAACAAGTTTGTTTCCGCCTCCAGCGAGAACAGTTTTCTTGCTTTGATGGAGGTGGTTAAAGTAGTTCCCTTTTGTTTTTAAAGGTACCGAAAAGCTGACATCTGAGGCTGACGTGCTGCTTTCGCTCTGAGAGATGTTATTGTGGACGAACTGTGTCACTGATATCGCAGTGATACAGTTCACGGTGACACAGACATTCTTATGTGATTACAAAATTTATACTGGCATTATCACAGAATGTATGATATGGTACAGCCCTAGTTGACTCAGTAGATAAATATCAGCCACTGATGGGGCGGCCGTAGCTCAGGAGGTAGAGCAGGTTCGATCCCTGCCTGCTCCAGTCTAACATGCCAACATCCTCGGACAAGAGGCTGAACCGCAAGTTATGAATGTGTGTGAATGTTGGATAGAAAGCATTTAGGTGTAGCAAAAAGTTCTTGTGTGAATGGGTGTTCAAGTAGAAAAACATATAAGAATCAGTCCATTTACCATGATGGCAGTAAATCATATTTTTTACCACTTGTTGGAAAATTGAAAATAAAGTTCATGATGAGCATCAGTCATATAATCATAACGTGAATTTTATTTGTAAAACTAACATTTTTATTAGTTTATGTTTTATTTATATGACATCTGGGTTTAAAGGTTTCTGACATTTTTTTTTGTATCTTAGTTTATTTGGTAAATTAAAAAAAAAAAAAGATCAACTGATAATAAAAACTCTTACACAAGCATTACATTTTAAGGTCACACCGTCTTTAAACCTACAGTAAATATCAGGGATTTGCTTATCACTAGTTTTAAAGTACTGAGGGGCAGTAAGTAACACCAGGCTTAGTTTGTATCAGGATACTTAATCTTTTTGACAGCACAGCAGTGGGAGCCTCTTAGACAGAAGAAGTCTCTCTTAAACTGTGTGTACACAGTACCAGTCAAATGTACCAGTATATAAACCAAATGTACTGATCAGAAGTGGAAAATTATAATAAAGTCATAGACTGTATTGTTAAAGAACATGCTTATATACACTGCTCAAAAAAAAAAAGGAAACACTCCTAGTTCACATCCTAGTTTGAGTGTTCCCTTTATTTTTTTTGAGCAGTGTATTTAGGGCTGCACCTAAAGATTATTTTGGTAGTCAAATAATGTGTCAATTATTTTATCAGTCAACGATTATTTCATTCTTCTTTTAAACGCTCAGCACTGCAGTAATGCTGCCGTGGAAGGAAAGCTCTGCTTCGCACAGTCTGCATTGACTTTCATTTTCTCCACCCTCCTCTCTGTTCCACCATCGCGTGTTGGCGTTACGTTCTTCTTCGTTGGTATTGTTGTTATTGGCAGACAGTGGAGGCAGTACTGCCCCCATAGCTTCCTGTAGTGTATTGCAGTTACAAAATAACATAAGCGGACGACTACAAAAATTGCAGCCCTACATATATTTTTGTATGTGACTTTCCATTATCCCTACCACACCAATTTTAATGATTTTAAAAATATCACAACTGCATTTATATTTGTAAATTGTGATCATATGACCCCACTGTGTCACTTGAAGGTTTAAGTATCTCTGTGTTTTCCAGATTGAGGAGGGCAGCAAGGCAGCAGCTGTTAGTCTCCAGGTGGGAGATGAGCTCGTCAACATCAACGAGATTCCCCTGAGTGGCTACCGACAGGAAGCAATCTGCCTCGTGAAGGGATCCCACAAGACCCTCAGTCTGGTAGTGAAGAGGTAGGTAACGAATCCCCAGTTTGGGCATGTTGCCATCCCTTTAGCCCGATGGATCACTATGCTACCACCTCCAGCAAACCACAGAGGTGGAGGATCCTGGTTCTCATAGCTGTTTAAGCGTTTGCAGCCTAGCCTTTCAGGGATTTCACTGCTGAATTCCCAGCAGCTGGATGGTCCTGTTTTGCCAGGTTGTTCTGGGCTGCTGTCATCGGGAGTTTGTGGTGTGTGACAGTTATTCATGACGAAAGTGTTCACAGAAGAAATAGAGGATATGGATGACAGCATTTTTTTTTTCTGTTTGATCCCACACAGACAGGTGTGGCAAGCACACACAAGAGGAAGCTGTTAAGCAAATCACCCTACATGGCACTGAGATTTTTATTTTTTTTATCTTCATCAGTTGGCCTCACATGCTCCATGAGTAAGGCTTTTGAACCAGTGAATAGACTGTTAAGAAACCAGGAAATCAATCAGTTATTATAGTTAGAAAAAAGAAACTAAGTTAGCTGAAATAAAAACTAACTGAAAAATGATGTGCACCTTAAAAAAATAACTTAAAAAAATGAAATAAAGTATGACTGCCTTTAGTTTGTCTTTGTCAGTTTGGTTAAATTAGAACTACCCGCCTCAGGAGGGTTTGTTGAACTGTTCTGAGCTACTTACTACCAAAGAGAAGCGACTACCAGTGAGAGTGAAGGATGCCATTGATTCGTTGGAGAAGGCTGTAAAGCTGGCAATCATTTGGACCTCGGTCATGGATTAAGTTAACAGTTAAAACAGTGCTGAAACAAATACACTCTCAAAATGAACTAAAACAAATACTTTCGCTCTGAGAGATGTTTGGACTTGTGTTATTGTGTTATTGTGACATCACTGTGTCACTGATATCGCAGTGTGATACTTATGTTATTACAAAATTCATACTGGCATTATCACAGAATGTATGATATGGTGCAGCCCTAGTTGACTCAGTAGATAAATATCAGCCACTGATGGGGCAGCTGTAGCTCAGGTAGAGTAGAAAAACGTATAAGAATCAGTCCATTTACCACGATGGCGGTAAATCATATTTGCAGAAATGCTCTTATGTCTGGGCTCTGTTGACAGTCAGTATGTTTGTAATTATTTTTTTTTTACCACTTGTTGAAAAATTGAAAATAAAGTTCGCGATGAGCATGAATTTTATTTGTAAAACTAAAATTTTTATTAGGTTATGTTTTATTTATGTGACATCTTTGTTTAAAGGTTTCTGGTTTATTTTTGTATCTTAGTTTATTGGGTAAATTAAGAAAAGAAAAACAAAAGATCAGCTGATAATAAAAAGTCCTACTTACACAAACATTACATTTTAAGGTCAACAAAATACAAAATTAAAACTAGATGGAAAAAAAAACTGTAATTACACGAGTCTGTTGGTTAAAAGCCACGTGTTGTGACTTATTCTTTACTTTTCATATCTGGTGTGAGTGATGAGTCATTTACAGACGGCCTTGTTCTGTGTCAAACAGAGGTCTCATTGTGTCCTTTTTGCAGCCTACATTTCTTTCTGTGTTGTATCATATCATAACGTAACCCCTGAACAAATCCTACCGTACAAGGAAGTCCACTCACCATTTATCTCTCCACAAGGACGAGGCTGTGTGCCTCACTTACTGTGGTCTGTTCTCAATAGACGCGTTTATTGTTGGATCTGGAAACTAGCACGTTTTATTGTCTGTAGCAAGCTGTGTTGATTTGATGACCAGGCAGAAATGCGTAAGAACACAAACTTGTGCATGCTTTCACATTTTTTTGGAGAAATTTAAAGGCCCAGAAACCAGACTTTCTTAATCAGCTCAATACTGTAAGCATGAGTTTCATTAGCATTATTTTTGCCGGGTCTAGCGCTGAAAACCAGGGGTGTCATTTCAGTTCATTAGCCACATAAAGCCAGATTGCAGAAAAGCTGGCAATAATTTGGACCTCTGCTTTGGATTAAGTTCAGTTCAGACTTTCATGATGTGATCCATTGTTAAGATCAAAACACAGTGAAAAGTCCAAGATTTATGCCGCTGTTCTTTGAAAATTTCACATCAGTAGATTGCAGATTGCTGTCAGCAGAGTTCTGTTTTCTCACCCCTCCCAATTCAAGTGCATAATCCCGGCTACGGTGGCTGCTATGGGACAAACATGTTTTAGTCTACCAAGAGACATCAAAACATTAAATTTAGACTGTTCCCAAAACGGCCGCGGGTGGTTGTCATGTTTTTACTATTGCGTGGACCGGATACGGATCTGCCCCAGGGTTATTCCCCTATCTGTGAAAGGCTGCCAGTCCACTCTCTGGCTCAGCTGTTAATGCCGGGTGAGAAACGTCCACCTCTATTTACTCTGGAAGAGACTGTAAAACTTTGTGAAAGGAGTCTGATATGGGTCGATGAGTCAGAGAAGCTCCCTTCTGTCCAATGACAGAGATGCTGAGGTGAGGTGTTAAGGATTTGCTGAACTTTTATGTTGGTAAGTGCTGCTGTTTTGCCGATGTTGGCTACTGTTAGTCTCTGTTTGCCGGCGTTTGTGAAACTATCTTTGAAGGGGATGTAACTTTGTTGGACTCTGAATAAACTGTCATACGGTGGAATCAAGCTGTTTATCAGAGGGAAAGTGTGATTTTTGAGGAAACTCGAGCCTAACATTAGCTGCCATGTTAGCTTTTGTTATGGCTTAGCCATAAACATTATATAAACAATAAATAAACATGTTTATGTCCGTTTTTGTGTGTTAGAGCCAGGCGTCCTGCACCAGCGCAAGTGAAATTACCATAATAACCACATGTTGGCTGTGAAGCGCAATTTTTCAGTTTCCAGAAACCATTTGTATTTTTCCGGTAGGACAAACTGTTGTGTAATTATGGTAATGCAAAGTGTGCTTGCACAAATGTGTTGGCATGATACACTCGGCCTCAAACTGAGCCATGATCGTGGCTCACTGTGCTGAGCCAGGAAAGCCTTGATTGTGGCCCATCAGACTAAGAGGGTTAAGGTGCTGGTTGCCTTGTCTCTTTCCTTTACATTTTCACTTCTTTGGTGAAAGAACATAAAACTAAGAATCCTTATATATTATTCCCTGTATGTATATATGTTCTCAAAACAAACAATGCCAGTAAGAAGCATCGTTTTAAATAGCTCTATATAGCATTATTATCACTTTGACCTTCAGATCAATCTACTGACCTTGAAGGAGAGGTCAGAGGTCAAATGTGACATGTTTTCCATGTTTATATGATGCATTCTATATATTGACAATCCACACCGCACCTGTAAGAATCATAGTTTCTAGGTGATAAGGCTTTCTGCCAATTTTTGACAAATACATCATTATGTTGAACTTGAGGACCTTGGTGGATGTAAGGCAAATTTGAATGGATTGTTAACATAACCCCCCTCTGTGCCCCCTTCAAAGTTTTATCAGAATTCATTCAAAACTATTTGAGCTATTGTGTTTTACAGACAGAAAAAACACACACACACTTTCACTTAGTTTAGTGTCAGGGTTCAAACTCCAACCATGACCTGCATGAGCATGATCGTGTGACTGATTTAAGATGACCCAAAGTTATCATTAGATCTTCTTTGACAATTACAGACCTTCATGAAAGACTGTAAATATAAACATAACACATTATGAGTTTTAATTCTAGACCAGAATGTTAATTCTGGTGTATAATTATTATAATTAGCTTCAGCTGTCTCCATGTGTCACATGATTTGCTGAGTCATACCTGTTCATTCAGAATGTCCTCATTTTAAAGCAGGTGAGCTCAGTTGGAAAATGTAATGTTATATGCGGATATCAAATTTTAGCATAATTGAAATCATAATGTGATGTCAGTTATGTCCCTGTATGCTCACTTTTCCAGGCCAGTGCCTGATTTGGTATTATTTAGAGCTCTAAAGGCTCTAAATAATACCCTTTTGTTGTTGTTGTGTTTATACTTTGTACGTATAAATAATGAACAAACGGCCCTAAATGCTCCCTTCCAGATTTTTCTACTCTCGGCTCTGTGTGATGTCATAGAGAGGATCTCCCTGACATGGTCATATAAGCCACAAGGCTCTGTAAGCGCAGAAGCCCCACCCACCTGTTGTTCTAGCCTTCCGTTTTTTGAAGGGCATCCAGTCAGAAGAAATAGGCGTTAAAGGCAGAAGAGCTAAACGGCTTGTTTCAGATGGATGTTGAGGGGTCGTGCACAGCTGCTTTAGCAGAGTACAGAAACATGGGGCTGGAAGTGAGCATAATAGGCCCACTGTAAATTGATGCTATCTGGGGTTTAACATACTGAAATGGCAGTAGGAATGTAGGTCTTTCTTTTTGGATCAGATCCCAAAAAATTGGATGAGGGTTAGCTGCTGTGGAGCTATCGGGAGCTGTGTGAAGATAAAAATGCTGGAGGTTTTTTTTTTGGTTTTTTTTAGAGGAAGTATGAGAAATTACTGTCGCTCAACATAATATCTGTAAATGTGAACAAAGGTGATTGCTGAGTGACATATACTTTGGACAGGATAACGATATTTAATATTTATAAGAATTCTCCATCAGTTCATTTGCAGTTGTGGTTTTAATTGTAATGCAGTGCAGATGTCCAATAAAATCATTGTGAGTTTACATTAATACCTTGTTTATTGCAGGACTGCTTTAGCTGTAGTTAGCAATGCCCAATAAAGCAGATTCAGTTACTACTTTAAGTGAATTTGGTTAGATGGGTAAACTGCCTAAAAACACTCCTTCCGGTACCAATATTAAGATTTGACATGCTTTCTGATGATTTCTGGCTGCCATATGCATCATTCCCTGTGAAAAAGAGGAGTCAATTTTGGATCTATTAGGTGACAGGGGAGCAGGATGCATGAGTAAAGGATCTGGGTATCGTCACCTCAGACGTTTCCTTACAAGGTCAAGTCTTATTGTTCATTTTGCTTTTTACAGACTTCCAGTCCCGGAGGACGCTCGGCTCTTTCTGCTCGTCTGCGTTGAAGAATTCGCTTTGTTCTGACTGTCTGAGATGGCATCTCCACTCAGTCATTTTCCAAGGCCACAATAACAACTCTGTGTCTGATTTAGCTCACAGCGGAGTGATAGTGGTGCATTTACTGAACCTCAAAGCTTCAATTTCAATCCCGCCTTGTCTATTTTTCATCCAGCTGCAGTCTCATTGTTGTGTAGAAAACTTGTGTTGAGGTTTGCAAATGTTAAAGCGAAGCTTTCCTCATCGCTAACACACTGCCCTGGTCTGTGTCTGTGCATGTAAAGCGTAAGCTGTGAAACACCTTTGTTGTTATTTTAGGGATAATATTGGATAGTTGAACAGGGACCAGAAAACTGCCAGGACCTGCTCCGGTCTACAGGTGTGGCCTTTTCACAGACAGCGGGAGGGCGGAGCTTGTTGCAGCGAGTCGTGGTTTTTTGTTTTTTTTTTGCATGCGCTGACTAATGTGAGACAGTGGGTGTAATGTCATAAGTGAGAGGGGGAAGGGGAGAGGCTTGTCACACGAGGAACAGAAAGGTGTGGCTATGTGTGGGAAAAGCATCTCGTCATATTTGCACATGCCTTGACAAACCTAACGTGCTGCAATGTCACCGCGCGACATGAAGGAAACTCTGAGCTTTTATAGAAAAACACATTTTGGTCCACTTCAAAAACCCAATCAACGCTAAATTGCACCTTCCAAGTACAATTTGTTTTAAACTTGCCAACATTAACTACTGCATGCAGTCAAACACTATAATTCGTGTCCATTTGCATGCACGTCAGCATGTTATTGTTGCCTTTTGCTGAGTCTGGAACACAAAAAGAGGCAAAGTTGAGTTTAGTCAAATCCCTTCAACCAAGTCTGCGGTCCTAACTACTAATTTCTACTTCTTTTACTGATTTTTAATTTGGTGGTTTTACAGATTTTAATGGCCTTCTAATCTTAGTTTGTGTTTATTTCTGTTTTTGGTTTTAACTGGTTTTTATCCATTTTTGTTTCTATTTTCTGTTTAACTCATGGGTGTTTGTTTTTTTTTAACTATCTTTTTGATGCACATTCTTATTTTTTTTTCTCCACTTGATTACATCTGTTCCTGTAATTAGTTTTACAGTATCTATATAGTTTTGATAGCTTCAGTCTCTGTGGTAGTTCAGGCTTTGTGTATTACAGTATGCTGGACTGAAATAAGCTTTTTAACCTTTTTTGTGTGAAGGCTGTAAGATATTTGAGTTCAGGAGGGACTTTGTGAAAAAGCTGTTTTTCTGTCTGCCTAATACCCCCCCCCCCACGAAACCACTACTATTGCTATTGACGCATGTTCACTTTCTTTGGTTTGTTTCTGCAGTTTTGAGCTGTCAGGGTTTCATTCCCTGCGAGGCCCCCTGCAGTCTGGCCTGGCTTCCCTTGAGGCTTTTGCTGTACATGCTGCTAATTGCGGAGTGAATCATTAAACTGTACATGTGGCTTGTAGTTTGCTGTGGCATTTGGTTTCCCCCTCCTGGCATTGTTACAGCAGTACCACAGTCACAAACCAGCCTCATTACTTTGGAGACGTGTCCAGTCCTTGGAATGCGTGTCTCCGTTTCAGATGAGTGAAGGCTGCGCAGTGTTTCAGTGAAAAATCCAGTTATACCTGGAAAAGCTACTGGCATCTGTGCAGGCATTCAGCAGGGGGGGGTTACAGCGCTTATGTTTGCTGGGCTCTGTTTTTCTAAATAAGCCCATGTAGTATGTTGGGAATGCAGTGAATTGTTGTTGTAAGCAGATTTCTTAAAATTGTTCAAGTCTCAAGTGAAGAAATCGTAGTTTGTATCAGTGATTCCCAAAGTGTGGTCGAGGCCTCTGGGTGGACCATAAAAGTGCTATAGCAGGGTGCAAGCAAGTACTTCAAATCAAGAAAACTGAAGTCCTAAAATGTCACATTTCTTTAAAAAGTGTCGAGAGAGAGAGAAGCTGAGGCGTCTCAGCTCACACCTGAATTATATTTTTGCGATGAATCTGCAATCTAGAGCCTACAACGTGGCCTATGTAAGTGACTGATGCCGTCGCCAGCATTTATACCTGTGCAGGTCACAGGTCAGCTTACAGTGTTTGTGGTGACGACGTATCTACAGCGTAGATTTAACACCGAATTATAAACCCACTGTCGGCCTGTTCTCATCAGTTAGTGCTGTTTTAAAACTGCTGGCATGGCTCATACAGCACACTGATGTACTGGGTCATAGTGTATGGATATATAACGTAATATAATATAAAATGTATGGATGTTGTTTGAGACCTAGGACAGGGAGGTTTGAATCTGATATGCAGACTCAGCCTCCAAAAATAAAAAGGTTTCCAGGTGTTTCTGGTCTCTGGGTCAGCGCGGGCAGCCAGTGACTTGACAGCTGGTATGCCATTCGGCTCAGGAATGTGCTGGTCATAACACGCCGCTCACGGTTCACCTCTCTCCCCCCCCCGAAACATGACTGGTTTGATTGTAGGCTTTGCTCAAGAAGGTCTTTGTGAGTCCCTTCAGGGACCAAATGCAGTCCAACAGCTTACCTGAAAAGTGCAGGTTTGGCACTCACAATCACAGCATCTGTTCAGGTCGCATAACATGTAGTTTATTGTTGCATTTATTTATTTATTTCATTATAGATATCATTAACATTTAGTGTGATATTGGCTGCATTTGTTAAACCTGTGAAGAACGTAATCCCACTGCTGAACCTCACAATGCAGACCTTGTTCGGATGGATTGTACGCTTGATTGCTTCCCTCACAATAGATGACTGTGAATTTTATTGCCTTCCTATCAGCTTTAGGTTGCAACCTTTCTTCACTAATCTTCTTGCCTCTCACCAGACCTCTTGCTGGTGGTGCCAGAGAATGTTTTTAGTAGGAAAAAAAACATTCAGGAATTTATGGTTGCTTTCCACCCCTAGAAATAAAGTTGGTTACTCTCTTAAAGTAAAGAATTTTAGAATTTATGGAGCTTTTTTTGTAGAGGTTTTCTGGGAGGTCATTTAAAGTATTAAACTGAAAGGAAAATAAAAGCCTAAAAGGTCTAATGTTTCCAGTAAATTTAAAAATAAAAATAAAAAATCCTTTTCGCATTTGTTTAAGATGTTGTTACATGGGCCAACACACTGGGGGCACTAACCCAATAGAACAATCCAATCATCTTCCACTTTTCTATTATCAGCATCAGTAGCATCTAGCACAGATCCAGGACATGAGAGGAAGGCCGCACAAAAAAGAGACACACAAAGTGCTGAAATATGTTTAAAATTCATGAATTGTATGGATATGATTTCATTAGAATAAGTCCACATCTTTATTACAAAAACACACAACTTTCAGTGTCAGTGTGATGTGCAGTTCATTTAAATCCTTTATATAATTATATGTTCAAATACTTGCCCGTATCAATAAATTAATAAAGTCAAAACATTCACAGATATAAGTGAACAAATACTTGGTCACGTTTGTGAATATGAATTTTAAAAGGTAATTTGCTTCTATCCTGCTAGCCCCAGCCCGCCATGTCTCACGTTTCCCTTCTGGTTGGCTGGTCAGGTTGCTGTTTCAATGGTCCCCATAGTCTGTCACCCCGTGGTCAGACAGACTCCAACTCCACCATCTTGGACTGCAGCTGTTGATGGTAGTCTGTGTTCTGTAAGCTGGAGGTCCACTCTAACCAGAACCTGCAGCAGGTGGAGACCTGGTTCAAGTCTTGCTATGCTGATCTCACCACAGCTGCAGAGCGGAGCAAGATTTACTGTCTAAGATGGAGTTTGGTCCATCCACAGGATGAGATATTTGGTCTGTTATTAATTTCCATAAATTAGATAAATTATTTATTAATGTATTATTCACATGCATACATGCATGTGAATAAGCGCCCTCCCCACTGCCAAAGCTCCCGCTTTTATTGATTGCATTTTTTAGGCGGTGTTTTCCTTTTAGGTTGTTGGGACCTGGATCAAGATGGTCAGTTCAGGTCTCGGCCATGACGTAGAGTAACAGAAACAAGCTCTGGTAACCCAGATGTTTTCTTAGTTTCTGATCATCAATGGGAGAAAACTTCAAAAAAGTGCATTTTGGGTAAATTTCAGAGAGTCACATCATCATGGGGGATAGGGGGGTGGTCAAAAAAAGTTACAGTACAGTATATGAAGTTTCCTTTTTGCTTACACTTTGATGCCAGGCTCATTTTCAAAAATAATTTTCTAAAATATTTTAGCACCTGAAATGAGGCTACACTTAGTGTAATTAGCGCAACTTAATACAAACTCTCTAACAAATCTGTTGCTGAGTTGCTCACGTCCCTCCCTGGGCAGTTGCGGTGCTCGTTACCCAAGGCTTTCGGGAAACTAGTTGCCCTTGCACCCTAGAGATCAACCTGTTGCCATAGTAATGGCAGAAATGCATGTCTGCCTCACAACAGGGGAGATGGGAAGGGAAGAGAAGAGTCCGGCATTTTATCCCATCATTAGCATATTAGCTCCTTAGAGCCAATGAGACGGGGCAAGGTACGGGGAAGAGGGGCTGGCTGTGACAATAGCCGCCCTCCTCCTCCCTCTCTGCCCGCTCCTCCACCCCTTCTCAGGGGAAAAACCCCCAGTAATCCTGAAGGAAATCTCCTCTCCGCTCAGCCTAAATCTCTCAGGAGGACTTAGTTTTAGTAATGGCCATTTTGTGTTGAATATTATAGGTGAGTTGTCCCTGGCTGGTGTGTTTGGAGGTATGGATGATGCTCAGCGGCCTGCGTGCATCTGTATTTTGGTCCGTCTTTGAAGTGGCATTGGAATGTGGTGCCTGACCGGCACATGGACCCAACTGGTCCCACTTTGTGGTTCAAACTGATTTCCAGGCTGATATTGTAGGAGTATCTAAGAAAACCAGATTTTCTTCTTTGTGTCATTTCTGAATTGCTTCATGCAGATGTTTGGTGAGTCTTAATGAACTTTATTTCATGATTTATTTACACTTCTTTAACTTCAAATCTTTGACTTCAGTTTTTGGAGGTATGTTTTTGGCCTTTCGTGTTGAGCGACACATCTGGGCCCTCTGCACTTGTTTTTTTGACCCTAATACTCTGTTATTGTTGTGATTTGTTTCTGTCTTATCACTCAGTAAGAGGTCATTCATTATTTTAGGTTAAGCCATGATCAGCTAGACTTAACATTTCAAAACCAGATGCACATTAATCTTTGACTGAAAGGATTTTTGGCACAAAAAATATGAATAAAGTATAATTAATTAACTGGCCGTTAGTTTTTCATCAGTTTGTTTTTGGCTGGATGGTGCCATTCGAAGCAGAATCAGAACTGATCACTCACTAAAAAGTCTCTTCCCCCTGCCCCCCATTCATGCCAACTGATTCACTTTCCTAGCATATCTGTGCTGGTCCAGCTGTAGCCCTGACGATAGGCCTAATAAAACCAGCTTCATTTGCATACCAATGGCAGGCGCCATGTGTGGTTAGCTGCTAGTGCCCCACAAACACGGGCTGAGGGGAGACGAGGAAGACCGAGCTCCCGCGTTGGCTTTTCTTTGTCCTCTAAATAGGCCTTAACGCTAATCCACAATTAATTTTGTGGAATCGTCCCATTTTATTGAGCTTAACCTCAAATCTCTGTCTCAGTCTGAGAGTTCGCAATCTGTAAAGAGAGCGCAGGGTGCAAAAATAAAAGCTCACGTTATTAAAATATTTGTTTTCATGTCTCCATCTGAAGGAAGCTGCTGTTTGAACCGCTTGTCATCAGACCGCTGAAAGCTTTTGGGTGAGGTGACTGAGGGGGCAGGACCTATCGACCCCGAGGTTTCTGCGGCAGGGTTTGGTAACGTTATTTTCCAGAGAGCCATACTGACTAAGATAAAAGGCCACACATTGACTAAGTGAATTAAAACATGACGCACAAAGTCCTGAATTATGTTAAACTCCATCAATTGACAGATATAATGGATTACTTGCCAGCCCAGAAGGCCTGGATCCCTGATTCAACAAAGACGTCCTTTTAAAAACAAATAGAAAATTTGTTGTGCACCGAGTTTAGAGGGTACCATCAAACTGTTGATAATTTTCTGCTTCGTTTTTTTTTGTAATATTTGAGACCATTTTTACTTGTGTAGTTGACTGAAACTTTGTTAGTAGCCTACCACTGAATGAAGAAAAATATACGGTACTAAATATACTAATATATAATAATAAATATTAAATATTTACTATGTTACGTTATCTTATGCATGAGTGCATTAATACTCAATAATGTGAGAGTCATTATACTAGGTCATCAAAGTCTGGGGGCATGCGTGATGTTGAAGTGCACAGCACTGTGGACAGATCTGCAGGGTGTTTCCTTTTAGGACCTCAAGGGCCGGACTGAGACGGCCTGTGGTCCTCGGGCCTCATTTTTCCCATGTGTGCTCTACTGTAATTATTGAGTCTTTTTTTTTTCTTAAGCTGATGTTTCCAAGTCAGATTGTGACGTTGAAAAATTGTGATGCGAAACAAAATACAAAAATGTTAATTTTAGCCAAAATCAAACAGCAATTTTTTGTATTTAGCTTGTACGTGTTGGTTATATGTCTTGATGGAGTGTAGCCTGCTGTGCATTTACCTCTGAGTAGGGCTGTCTCAATATTTGATCGATGAAGTCAAGATAATATTATTGTGATCCCTATCGAAAATTGAGGAGAAAAAGTACCAGTACAATGGTGTGGCATCGCGAGAATAGAACGAGCACAATTACAGTTATTTATGGTATTATTAGAGCCTTGCAAATTTATCAGCAGGCTGATATTAACAATGTGCCAATGTCTCGATAGTGGCATTTATAATGGCCAAGATGGGAGAAACACCCTTCAGCCATGTTATGGATAGTTTGTCCACCAGAGGGCACTCTGTATATTCCCTGTTGGCCTCCAGCTGATTTGAGCAGTCTTGTGTCTGAAATTTAAAAAAAAATATATCAGTTTATTGGCACGTCTGATATCAGCTGGCTCTGGATATTATCACAATCATTACTGGCAGTATCTATATTTATTTTAATTAAAGTCACAGTTATCATGACTTCCCTATTTTAAGCTATTTTGGTAAAGGTTGTGTTTACTGTTTTGGCTCATGACACAAATTTTCAACACCTTTAGGATAAATAAATCTTATTACTGTGGGGGTTATTAATGAATTATTGCACTACGGAGGCCTGAGCTGAGTGTGTGACAGAGAAAATAACTAAGCCTTTAAATATACCAAATTCTTTTGAGAATGACCCAAAATCTCCTCCCCATAGAGCACTCATTTATTTTCATGGCTGCAGGTGTAACTAAAAGTGGTCCCTCGTTCCTGTCAAACTGTGTCAGTTTAACCTTGCTGGGGACAGAGAGGCTGGCCGTGAGGCAGACGACAGCTTGGATTGAGGGGTGAAGAGGCTGATCTGGTTGTGTAAGAGATCCTCTGTCCTCTTAAGCGCCCCCGCCCCATGCTGGGCCGCTGTTCCCTCAGAGACCATATGGCGAAGTCTGAGCTCACCTCAGCTACGTTCACATAATGAGCCTAATGACAGATCAGTGAAACTGCATCTGCTCTGTGATGTACTTTTCTGTCCATCATAACCATGTATGACGTCATGCACATGCCCAGACTTTGATGACACTGTCACAGCACGAGTATGCGCAGTTGTGACCAGGAGAGGGGGCTCTAACACTCTATATCAGAGCTGTAAAATACATACTCCCCTACTGTCCTTTCTGAGAATACTCAGTGATAAATAATGCCTACAGTTTCTAATAACTATATTATTATTACAATTTTGGCTTCCACTGATTATTAAAGCAAAATAATCAAAATATAGCTTTCTTCTTTTAAAGTTTAATAAATCCACATTAGTGGCAGTAAAACCTGCTGCTGTAAGTCTGTTAACCATGGGTCACTGCAAAACATCACAGTGCAGTGTAAGCCTGTAATATTAATGATACATATACTATCCATTCCACACCAGTGGGACAATTCCTGTGTAAAAAAAAAAAAAAAAAAAGATGTGTGTGCATATATGTATATATGAAAAGTTGTAGGAGAAGTAGCTTGTCATATTCATGGCAGGAAACATTTTTACAATAGAAAAATATGACAACAGCACATAGAAGTACATGACTGGGGTCATTTGAAGGGTCAGAAAGAGTTTTTGAGACACTGACCTCTAAGTGTGAGGTGGTGTTTGTCCTGTCTGTGGCCACTGAGCTCTTAGTGTGTGTCTGTGTGTGTGTGTTCCTCCCCTTGCTGCCCAGGAATATGAAACTGGTGGATATTGTAGCTCAGAAAATGCCCTCAGAGAATGACGTGCTTGTGGCGAGAAGCTTTCTTACGAAGATTTTGCGAAGTTCCATGAGGTACGAACCTGTGGCTTCATTAGTAGTAAACATTTCCTGTCCTTCCTTCGTTTGTGTCTGCCCTGCGCCCATATTCATAACTCATTTAAGTAGTAATAACATTACTTCTCTCATAGAAACACTCCATCTGTACCCATCGGCATGCCTTTTTGTGTTGTGGTTCATTAGATCAATGATGCTCATCCCATTTGCACAGCATGCAGTTCATTGTCTGCCAATAACTGATAATGCAATTAATGAAACTGTCATTATTTTTCATCTTTGTTTGATTTGTGACGTGGATCTCAGAAAGCACCTCCTAAAAGGGTAGGTATATAATTAATCAGAAAAGTAGATTAAAGCAATCCAAAAGAGTTTTATCTGTAAATAATAATAATAAAAACAATAAAAAAACTTTATTTATTAAGCAGAGCATTAAATGCTTTGATCTACAACCAAAATCTGATCACTCCAAGCGTAGATTTAGACAGAAAAATCACTCAAAGCAGATACATTTAGCAAGAAAACTGAAAATTTTTAATAAACTGAAACACTAAAGGGAAGAAAAAATGCACAATAAATAAGAAAATCAAATAAAACTTTTTAAGAAGAGGCTTAAAGGAGTTCACTGATTCTGCGAGCCTTATCTCTTCAGGCAGGTCGCTCCAAAGCTGAGGGGTCCTGACGGGAAAAGCTCCATCACTTCTGGATTTAAGCGAGCCTCACCCGAGGAGCTCAGGCTGCAAAGCGGCTCGTATGGGGTCGATATTACTGCGATGCACTGAATAAGTGATCAGTAAAATCTTTAATTCAATTCTAAAGCAAGCAGGGAGCGAGAAGCCGGGATTGTGGTGATTTAAAGGCGTCGGGTAAAACCAGAAGAAGTCAAGCTGCTGCTTTCTGCACGAGCTGGAGGAAAGAGGAGGGAGTCGGTGACTCCATATAAAATCAGTCAGATCTGAAGAAAGTTCCCCCCCTACGCCTTTTTTTTGTGTAGTAACTTCAGTAATAATTAATGAAGCCATGCAAAACTTAACCTTCATCTAATTAATATTTCCTGAGTTACAGGCCCTCAAAGTAAATAGATTAGGTTGAAATTTTACTTTTTAAGTCACCTGATTTATTTATTTTTCTCTGATAATTTGCTGGAGAAAATACAAAAATCATTCTAAAACAAAACAAGATTTTGACTTTAGATTGTGACAGTTGGAGTAGGTGTAAAATAGATTTTAAAAAAAGAGCTTAATTTTATTTTATTATACTTTGCACTTAGAAGCAGACCATGCGCCCCTAAACTCCTTCAAGGACTGAAATTACTGCCCTTCAGGCCTGTTTCCTGTGCAAAAATGACTAAAATTAGTTGGGCTGCAGTAGCATGGAGACCTAAAAATGACTGATTTATTTCCATACCGCTACAGCTGCTTTTATTTGGATCAAACATTCAGACGTCTTAATGTCCCTCTCTGTAAAACTTTAGTGACTAACCATAGTGCAAATTCCCACTCACCACCGTTTATTATTCAAATTTCAACTCAGGGTGAAGAAAATTAAAGGTATAATGAGTGCTTTTGCACCTCTAAAGAATCCGTCCTGGCGCTTATGTTTCAGCAGAACTTAAAGGAGAGAGAGAGAGAGCGATCTCAACAGAAGTCTGACTCCACTGTGATTAAAAAAAAATATCCAACCTTAGGCAAAATGTGCAATTTTTTTACTTATTGGGTCACATTAGTGGCTTTAGCAGTAACTTCCAGTTGCAGCAGCTCATTATGTGGAAGCACATACTGTTTTCCATAAGGGTTTGGTCTCTAATCCCAGTCTGTGTTTTTTGCCCTCTCTGCAGGAGGAATGAACCCATAAGCAGGCCTCACTCCTGGCACGCCGCCAAGTTCAATGAAAGCCAACCAAGGACTGCCAAAACACAGACTCCACCCGTGGCAGTCTGGCACGCTCAATATGATGCAAGGTACCTCTGAGTCTGAATGTTACACATAAGCACTTTTGATCAGCAGTATGTGATTATGTGCTTCGTGTCCTGTAAGCTCTAAATCAGGGGTGTCAAACCCATTTTAGTTCATGGGCCACATACAGCCCAATTTCATCTCAACTGGGCCTGACCAGCAAAAGCAATCCAGAATAACCTCTAAAAAAATCCCCAATAAAGTTTTCTTTCAGTGTTTTTTTAAAAAAGGACATTTTAAAGAGAACATTTCTGAACCATCTTTAATAAAACAGGTGATTAACTCTGAGATTTGCAGCTTCATTGACACATCACAGTGGAGCTCTGTGGCACAAAACGAGGGACGTTCTTTAATTTTACATATATTTTAAATGAAAAACGAATAAATTAAAAGTAGTGAAGATGGTAAAGGACACAGGTTCAGCCTACAGGGAGTTAGGCCCAGACTAAGAGTCTGTTCTTTGCCATAAAGCCTGTTTCACGAGAGCAGCTGACTGGACCTTCCAGCCCGCTTCCACTGCAGGAGGTGTTAAGGTGCCAATGAGGGCGAAGAGAGGACCAGACACCAGATGACTCGCACACTTGAAACACATGAAAAAACTTGAGCTTCATAGCAAAAATGAACACAAAAGACTATCGAGTACTTTCTATTTCTATGCTATTGTTTTCACTGGGATTTAAATCATATTAATCTCTCAGCCTTAAAAAAAAAACTTCATGTTTTTGTCTACAATTTTGCAAACCCATCCAGTGAATCATATATTTGACACCCACTCCTGCTCTAGATAATGACTAAGATGTCTGACATGTTGCTGTACCCCTACATTGGAAGGACAAATACACAATAAGGCAGGAGTGTCAAACACGTGGCCCGGGAACCAGAACCAGACCACCAAAGCGTCCTTTCATCGTGCTACTGTGCACTGGACTGTCTCAGGGGCCCACTTAAGATTAAATTGGCCTACATGCAGCACATCTTTACTCATGTTTCTGTACTGTTTTATGTCTAAAAACTTAATTGACTACATCTAAATGTGACTAAACGGACAGGTTATGTAGTGGAACAGATTTAGATCCCTTTTAAAATTTTGCAGAAGAAAAACCTGCTGCCGTTCCTTTTTTCATAATCTTTAATTCTTTTTAACCTCCAGCTCATCATCAACCAATCTCTCTGCCAGTTGGGAGCAGACAAACCTGCGCAGAGTGTCCGACCAGTTCAGCTCTCACGGCAGCATGGATAGCCTAGAGCATGTCTCACACTCGTACCCGGCCGGCCAGCTCGTGTATGCCAAATCAAACAACAGCATGGAGCACCTCGGAGGAGGGAAACGAGATTCGGCCTACAGCTCTTTCTCCACCAGCTCCGGCACGCCAGACTATACCCTCTCAAAGAGCAACACTGCCTCAACAGAGAACATGGCCTACAAAGTCGGGCAGTGGGATGGGGGAGGAAAGCACAACAACAGTGGCAGAAACAGCCACAGCCTGGCTGCTGAGGGGCTCAGGCAGGACGACAGGCTCACATACTTTCAGATGCCAGGCGTCAGCTCAGGCTGCGATGGTCCACAGGCCGAGGACCCGGCCAGTTCTTGCCATTCAACTTCAAGTAGAACCAGCTTCGGGCCTGTTTGGAACATTCCTGAGAAAAAGAAAACGGCTTCCTCCTCCCCTCCTCCTCCACCTCCACCCGCACGCAGTGATAGTTTTGCTGCCACTAAGGTCCATGAAAGAGGGCTGGTGATGGCTCACCCCGAAGGACCCGACTCACACCCGCCCTCTAGGGCTTCATTTGAAAGTCGCCGCAGCCACAACATTTCCCCGAAGAATGACAGCGACAGCTTTTACTCTCAGTCTGATAAATCCAGTCAGGACCAGTTCAGCTCAAACAAACGGTATTCCCACTCCAGTGATGTTCGGCAGCCCGTCCATGTCAGCCAGCCCTACGATCCACGGCACCTCAGTGAGAAAAGCACTTTTTATCCTCAGTCTTGGACTTCATCTGCACCAAAGCCACAGACCGTAGGTGGGTACTATTACAGCATGCAGGAGCTGTCTACTAATGGTTCGACGCAGCACTCGGGCCAGATGCAGAGAAAGAACTTAAGCGCTTCTACAGGCGCTGACCACACTGAGAGCAGTGGCCAGAGCCGATACTACTGTGTGACTACATGTCAGCCCACACAGCCGAGCCCCGTCTCTTTGTCAGGAATACTGGAGAACAGGGGAAGCACAACAGATCTGAGAAAGCAGCAGCAGCAGCATTTCCCGCATACTAAAGACAGTAACACATACAGCAAGCACCAAGGCACTACTGCACTCGAAACCCCTGCACTTAAACCCAGCTCGGATGATTGGGGAGGTCAGAGGGGACACAACACACAGAGTGCAGAATCTCAGTACAGCAAACCGTCTGAAATGCGAAGATCTCTGCCGCTGCAGCACAGAGAACCGCCCCAAGACATCAAGTGCCATAACCAAGTGAGCAACAAGATCTGCCCACAGGTCACCCCGATGCTCCACTCCCTATCTTTGGATACCACAGGGCAAGATGACAGAACCGTAGGCGGCGCAGACTCTGATGAGTCTATTGAAAGCAAGCAGTTAAAGCGCAACGACCGCTATGCCACCACGCTGAGAAACGAAATCCAAATGAGAAGAGCAAAGCTGCAGAAAAGTAAAAGTGCAGCTGCCCTCCCCAGGTCTGAGTTTGAGACTGGACAAGATCAGGACATCTGGAAGTCCAGCGAAAATATCACTCCACCCTCAACAGATGGCTCCTTCTCCAATGTCTACAAGGACCACCTAAAGGAAGTTCAAGAGAGGGTGCTCAAGGCTACCTCTTTCAGGAGGAGAGACCTGGAGCCAATTTTACTGGAGCAGTCTACCACTGAGGCGTTACTTAACTACCCATCCGTGCTGCATCCTCGTAAAGATGTCACGCCTCTGCCGGCTGTCACAGAGTCATTAACAAGTAATTCAGGAGGTCAGGTAGCTCGCATTGGGGGTCGGAAGCGTTTTCCTCCAGAAAAGAAAGTCAGGTCTTTCTCTGAACCAGACAAAATCCATGAAGTGGGCATGAAAGAGGGTCTTACTCCTAGTGATAATACAAACTCCTCACTAGACCAGCAGAAACACTTTGAAGGTGGTAGGAAATCAGATCTGCGTAATCACATGCCCCTTGAGAGCCATATCAAGAATCGAAACCGAGAACTTGCCTCTGTTGGTGCAACAGAGGACACAATGAAAGGAATCAAAGGTAAAGAGTACGCTGAGGAGGTCCTAGGAGTTTCTACACAAAAGCAGTCCATCCAGGACCAGCAAAGATTGGGCACGTTTGCTGAGTATGAGGCCACCTGGAATATACAGAAGAAACCTCCAGAGAAAAGAGTGTCTGGACGGTACAGGTCTGCTGATAACATTCTAGATCCAGGAACCGAGGAGAGAACCAGAACCTCCTGTTTCCACGAGAGGTCCAAATCATCTCCATCTGCAGACATCTATGGACAGGTGAGGCACGAATTATTAAATTATTAAATAAATATCAAAACATGAGAAGTTTTAGTCACTTAAAAGTTCCAGGTGTATCAAGCCCACATGGTGGCTTTTACATCTCATTAAGATCAAACATGCTGACTGAAGGTACAGCAACAAAGGAAAAGCCAAGTCAAATATTAATCCATGTTTGTTCTTAGAGACACACCTTCAGCTTAAGGAAGAGACGGGGGCAACCCTTTCACTCGTGAGAAACCAGGAAGCGGCATCATGAGTTGTTAGAATAATTAAAGGGGAAAATAAAATTAAGCCTGCAGGATACCCGGAGACCTCTCTCCCATGGTTTGTTTGGATGTTTGTGCATAAATGCATTTGTTCGACTTTATTTACAGACGATTCCAGTACCTGCAGAGACGGGGAGTAAACCTGCTGAACCGCTCGGCCCTGACACATGGTGAGTAAATCCAAGGATGTTATGAAAGAGAGAGAACATGGCACTGGATGAATCCTGAATTAAAACCTATGGGGGGACTTAGGCAACAGCAAAGGTGGTGGTAAAACAATAACTTCCAGTGGGTTAAAGGTCATTTTAATTATTTTGGTTCAAAGGCAGCGAGGCTTTGGGCAGTTTTATCAGATTACACCACTGGTATTATATGTTTGTGTTTTTATTGGTTTTTAATTTTTGTTTTCATTTCAGTGTTTGCTTCCAGAGTAGGTTTGCTAGTTTCAGTTTAGTTTTGATTTTTTTTTAAGTATGCTTAGTTTTAGTTTACTTTTCATTAGAATCTGTGGGTTATTTTGGGGGGCAAATTTTAAAGTTCAGAACAGGTACTACAAACATTCGATTCACAATCTTATAGAGCTCCCAGTATCAATAAAATTGCATTTTTATGCTAATGACACAGTTATTTACTTCTGTGGATCAACTCTTACTCAGACCACTGAATCCCTGCAGCAAGTGTTTGTTACTGTCCGGCATCCATTCATTAACTTAAAACTTGTTCAGTGCAGACAAGACTAGACAGGTTAATGCTATTTTTCAAATTATAGGAAGAAATAAACCCCCCCGTGTTCACTCTCGAGGGAAATGAAATGTTGGTGCACACTTATAAATATTTGGGTGTCTTGATTGATGATTCCCTCACTTTCAAGCCACATGTGGAAAACTTTGTGAAGAAGCTGAAGCTTAAGTTTGGTTTTTTTTTTAGGAACAAGCTGTGTTTTTCTTTCAGTGGCTATATTGGATTATGGATATTTGTTGTATATGAATGCTTCTGCTCAATGTCTTCAGATGGTTGATGCTGTTTACCATGCTTCCTCGAGGTTCATCAAAGTTATATACAACATTAAAATACAGGCAATGCCTCAGGCGCTATTTTCAGACCAATCAGGTGTCACAATAAGATGCCACACAAATTATTTGTGCCACTCCAAAAAACAGTTCCTGCCCACAACAAGACAGAGGGGCCCATCACAGGCCTGATACTCGCAGGTGTGTCACTTCTCCTGTTGTTCACCTGGAGACAGCTTTTATATTTGAGTCTGCCTTTGGTGGCTTTTTGGCAGCATCTGCCTTGTCCATAGTTGTGTCCAAATTCAGGGGCTGCATCCTTCAAAGGACGTGAAATTGGACGGTCTACCCTTCATTTCTGCATCATCAGCTATTCCCACCCTGACCTCAGCGTAGCTCCTGGCACCTAGCAGCTGTGACGGTGTGAAGCACAGCTGTGGAAAAGAAGCTGTTAAAATGGAGCGCAAACTTTTGCTCAGTTCTTTTGGTTCATTAATGTCGGCTTTAATTCAAAATAAGTTGTTAAAACAAGTATTTCTGCATCAAGGAATACAGATGAACGAATGATTAATTTCCAAATATACTGACAGCTCTCTGACAGACATTAAAGTTAAATAAATTTATCCAATTATGAGGCTTAACTTTAATCTCAGCCAAACCGATTTGCTCAGGAACAAATGAAACACTGAAATAAACCATACATCAACCCTTAGACGTCATCTGAGGGAATTATATCTGTGTTTAACTTGCACTCAGTGGCTAAAGCCAGCAAGGGTTTTGAAAATGATGTCCCGGGAGTCAGGCGTTCTATCCTGGTATAGTGAGCCTCGACTGCCCGGTCAGCTGGCAGCTGTCCTTTGTATCTGGGGAAAAGGAGGACGGAGGAGCCTTCGAATTTGGACAGCCTTCATCGCCTCGCTATGACTTAATCAGCCTTCAAATGTGGCCTTCTAAAGGTGCAGCCCCTGAATTTGGATTCTCAACCGCGCAACACACTAAACATACTACACTACACACGAACTATACACTCCACACACGCTATATGTCACTAATTTCTCAAACTTCAAAACCTGAATCGATATCTCTCTCTCTCTCTCTCACTGCCATCACTCCCGCAACTTTGATCTGTTCCTCAGTAACCAAATGTTGCAGACACAAAATATAAGTTGGTGCCTATGAACACAAATAGATTAGCTTTTTTAATAACAGTATACATTGCCGAAGTCGGAGTGAAATGGCCCATAGATTTTCATCCAACTTGTGAAAAATCAGTCTTAAGGCCTTTACACACCGGATGTGTAAATTCCGTGTGAACACGACAAGTTCGCATCCGAAAGATTTGGAATTTTGTGTCGTTTTTACGCAACACATCCGGTGTGAAATGGCCTTAAGTCAGATAAAATCTGATTCTTCAAAATGCTTCAAAATATCAGACAGTTTGGGGTCTAATATTGAATTTCAGAGCAACAGCTTTCTGCTTCATCCCTGGATTTGCTTCCGCAAATTTTATAATCTCGTAAGTGCGAGTTTTTAGCTTATGCTTGCCTCCTGCACTTGCCATGATTGCTCCGGTGAAATGAACTGATTCACCCAGTGCAGCTAATCAAGACGTCACGTGACTGTATAGACACTCGAGTGATCTCCAGGCATTCTTAGTGTTTGTAGTTGTGCACGAACGAGCCGATGCGTGGCGTTTGCGTAGATCGCGCATATTGGAAGTGGGTGTGGCGGGAGCTGAGGAGGGCTTTAGTGCTAAACTCATCCAACTTATGCGATCACATTTAATTTGAAATGCATTACAATGGGACCAGATTTTTCATCGGAGGTAGGCAAAAATCCGACTTGTATGATCCGACTTAGGAGATGATTTTTACTGGAATTAACATTAGGAACATTCGGGACCTGCAGAAGCCGTCTGATTACAGCGAAATGCTGATTTGTGCGACTTTTGTCTTAGGCGATTTTTACTGTATTTCCTGTTTTGCCATGAGAATGAACTGTATAATAAGCTTGTTCTATATGTGCAAATTTTATGTCTCTGACTGGTCAATCAATTTGGATAATGCTTCAAAATAACTGCCCAAATAAGTGTCTCATGGTATTTTTACATGGATACCAAGTGGCAAAACTTAGTTCTAGAAGGATTTTGGTAAAATCACATTTTTATGTGATTTATGTGGGACTGCTTTTATCTCCATTATGGCAGCAGCAGAAATATTGATGTTTTTACATTTATTTATTGATGTTTATCTCACAGGCTGTTGTAGAATTATCAGTGAATAATTTAACATTGAATGCTAACACTACAATGCTCTTTTTGCTCTTGCACCACCATTTTGGTCTTTGCATCACTGATATGTAGCTGTTATTTTGCTCATGAGCTTTATCAGTAAAAGAGGGCACAAAGCTTTTGGAGGAACACTGAAGTCTTTATAATCGGTCAGCAGTGGCACTGCCTGGGCGCAGCTGCGACAACATAAGCCGTCTCTCTGGCTGACCATTGTGTCGTTTAGTGGAGGCTTGGTGGTGTAGGCGAGGCATCTAACAGCATCCGTGACAGTGAGGAAGTGTTTCTTCAGCCGATCATGGGAATGTTAACGGGGACCCGAGTTCAGGGGGCCATCCTGAAGGCACGACATTATCATCAATACGATCTGCTACTCTGCATAATTGGATTCCTATCAGTTCCAGTAGTGTGACTCTGAGAATGAAGTGTTGTTTGGTACAACACTAAAAGCCAGATTGGAATATGTCAACTATTACAACTACTTACATCTATATATTCCACGTCCAGAATAACACTCTTCATAACTCATCCCAGTCTTGTCAGATAGATTAAAAGTAATACTCCTCCACAGTATCTTTACTCTTTAAATAAGTTTGACTGAACTCATTCTAAGCTTACTATTTCTACATTATTGCTCATCAAATCTCATTTTGAGATTTGTCAGATAATCTATGAAAACATTGATCTTAATTTTAAAAAAAGGATGCCTTGTACCATTTTGCAGTTGCTGGTCAGGTACAAACAATATTAAATATATTTATATTTTGAAAGGATGTCTTGGAGATATATTTTAAAACCTAAAATAAAATGCTGAAATTAATATTTCAGCCATTCATTAACAGCTTCTTTTAAAATACAAAAGTCATTTATAATGGTTAGCTAATAGTGTTGTCCGTACTGTTGGCTTGTTGTTTTAGCTATTTTCTAGACTGTTATAAAACAGTTTATCTGCTGGCAATGCAGTTTGCATTAACACCCAACGTACACTTTTCAAATAGTTAGAAAATGTCACTCAGAACTATGTACTTTGAGCACTGCCGACTGACCGAGGCATCCACACTCGTTCACTTGTAGACCACTGTACAATTGCATGATCTGCAGAGATATGGCCTCCAGTCTGGAGGATCAGTTCAAAGGGCTCATTTAATTCTCTAAAATGGGCCATCATCGATTCACAAAAAGACTCTCTACTGATGATATTAGGCAGAAACAAGCTGCGAGTGCGGGGCTAAACTGTGGCAATGATGGTGGGAGTGGGTCCAGACAGTTTACACACAATGCACTCAAACAAGCTGACGGTGGGTATTGACACAAGCAGGACTTTCCACTTCTCATAATGAATTAGGTTGAGTTAATAGTGGCAGAAGAGTCCAAACAAGAGCAGACCAGATGTAAATCGGGCTGACCTGCATTGTGAGTCGCAGTGGCCAGGTAAGGTCACAAAGCTGTCCGATTAGAGTGTCAAGGGGTTAAGCTGTTGCTTGCCTGACTGACAAAGTGAAGTGATGAGTAATGGATGAAAAAGATAGCTCACATATACAGAAAAAAGTCCAATCGGCCAAACAAACACAAATCTTAAACACATCAAGACGTAAAAAGTTTTCTCGGCGAGTAGCAGCTGCAAAACGCGCTAGCATCCACTCAACCGGAAGTCACTAAATCTAGTTGGCAACGCTGGGTATATGTCACAGATTTTCACTTATTCATGTTTGCCTCAGGATCAATTGGAATCACAGTTTATCCGAACCCTTTGTTTATGATTTAAATAATTATAAAACTGACATCGGCTTTAGATGTAAATGTTAGCGTGCTAACACGCTAACTTAACATGGCCACCATACTGGCTTTTTTTTTTTTAACCATTGAATCCGAAGAAGACAATACAGGCCATCTGTTGTTGTTTAATGCCTGGGTATGAGGGTTTTTTTTAATTTCATTATTTGCTTATGCAAATCCACATGTATATTGACACATGGGGTTGGTCTTCAACAGCTGATGGTGCCTAAATGATGTGACGTCTTTGCCTGTCTTAGACATGCAGTAGAATTCACTGAAGCATCGGCTTGTTCCATTACCCTGCTTATAAAATGAACATTAAAGAAGACGCCAGACGCCAGGACAGTTTGACACAAAGAAAAATGTGAAAGGCGTTTTCTGCAGCTGTAACATTTAACAGCTGAACAAAAAAAAGAGAGAAATTTACTGTTTATGTAAGGCTCACAATGCCGTGAAGCTCTCTGTGGATATGAAGTGGATTAATGGATTAATGCTGCTGCTGGTGACTCAGGTGGCAGCTGATGAGTTCGACGTCACATTGTTTCATTGTGTGAAACGTTACAATGTGGAGTCACCTGTTGGACCTGTTCTGCTCTATTAAGAAATTTACTGCTTTTTATTATTTTTCTATGAGCTACATCCAGTCTGTCAAGTTTCTCCTCAAATATACGGTGAACATTAAAATATCAGAGGGAATCGATGTTTTAAAAAGGCCGACCAGTAGTTTTGAAGCGTTTCTCTGATTATTTTTGATTCGTCTTTGAGGTGTTGTATGGTGACGTGGTGAGGATGACTTCATGGTTTGTAACCAGTTATTCAGGAGTCTTTTGTCACTATCTAAACTCTCATGGGGGTATCGAGTATCGGATGTTGAGCAACCTTTCACATTTCCATTACAACCACGGCTCAGAGGGTGTTATTGTCATTGAAAGTCTGGGAGATGACTTAAGTGAGGCGTGCTCCACCCAGTTATTGTTACTGATACTGGTGTAAAGGGACACCAACAGGTGGCCTCTGTCACAGAGACACTCAGGATGCTCACCTTTACTTCTGTTGGGTGGAAATGACAGGATTAAAGCTTCACATAGGGTGAGTTATTAATATATATTAGCTTTTTTTTAACCCTATAGTGACCAAGCTGAACTGACATATTTTATACAGGAATGTTTTTTTTAGTGGGTCTGTTTGTGTTTTTCGTACCTATGCTGGTTTCTTTATCTGTGGCAAATATTCTAAAATGTAACAATATATTTTAAAACTTAAGGTGTGCATGAACAGAGTTTTTCCAGCTCAAAGCAGCCCTTTGGGAAGTGACTGTGCATGGAAGCACATTTAAGTCAAGGCAAAGAGTCTGTGTGACCTTAAGTTAACAATCGTTTATGTATTTTCTGCTTATTTCGGGACATTTTTGAGGACTTGATAATAAAAAATTTTGCATGTTCTCCCCATGTCTGTGTGGGTTCTCTCTGGGTAATCCAGTTTCCTCCCACAGTCCATGCAGACAGTGGGGTTAGGTTAATTGGTGATTCTATATTACCCATAGGTGTGAATGTGAGTTAGCCCTGCGACCTGTACAGGGTGTACCCTGCCTCTCACCCTATGACAACTGGGACAGGCTCCAGCCCCCTCCTCCCCCTGTGATCCTCAAAAGGACAAGCGCAAAAGGATGGGTGGATGGATGAGGTTTTAAATCAACTTTTTAATCATTTTTAAATCAGATTTAACTGGTGAGTCTGTACATGAAGCTTTAATGTCCAGGCAACAAATTAAGATTAAAGTTAATTTAGAAAATGCTTCAAAATAACTGCCCAGAGACTTTATTAAGATGGCTGCAGGGCAGTGGGGCTTGATTGTGATTATTTACAGGTTTTCATAAAACCACAATCAAAAGCTCCCATTTAAAAAAAATGAATGAATAAATAAAGAACTCCAAAGAATTAAAATGGAAAGAACATAACTGATTGGAAGAAGAGCTACAATCTGAAGATTTAATCTAAATTTCACTAAAAACAAAGACAAGATGATCATTCTAAAATAATGAATGGAAGATGAAAATGAATGATTCATGAACAGTGATAATCATACCTCAGTTTTATATTAGTTTACCACTTTGCTGCTTTCTCACACGTTGCGAGTGGAAGCTGAGGGATGGGGAGGGCGTGAGCTCCAGCAGCAGTTGTTCATTGGGTAACTTGTCGCAGCTTGTATGAATTCAGATTGGGATGTTTGAGTTATGGCGTCTGCCTGTCCACACGGAGCGGCGTTTTATCTTGCGATGGCAGAATCAGAACAGATTTATCTTCAGGTTGAAACCGCGTGATTTATGAGTTGGTATTATGTGAGCGCTCCTAACTCACGTATGGAAATTTAACCTGTGTGAAGGAAACCGCACTGCTGCAATAGGATGCTTGCATGCTTTAATCGTGTCTGCGTGATGGAGGCAATCAGACGTGATTACAGTAGACTGACAGTGGAAATCGTGTATGGCACTGCGCTCGGCGTGCTAAGAGGCTTTCTGCTCGGTTCTCTGCTGGGGCTGGTTCCCTCTCATCTGTGTGCATACATGTGTTAAAATCATTATCTGTACAAAAAGCTTTTAAATGTGCTACAGAAGGAGCTGAAACATTCAGTTCAATTCGGTTTTATTCATATAGCATGACTTCACAACAGTCGCCTAAAGGCGCTTAATATTTTAACATAAAGATCCAACGATATTGGAGAGAAAACCCCAATAATCACACAATCTGCTATGAGAAAGGACTTGGTGACAGTGGGAAGGAAGAACTCCCTTTTAACAGGAAGAGACCAGCAGCAGCAGAACGAGGCTCAGGGAGGGGCAAAACACAAACTACAGGGGAGAGCCGATCAACTGTGAGATGCAGTGGTGGCAAATATGTCTCCTTTGCATAATAGGAAGAGCCTACAGCATGGGATGGTTCAGGGTCACATGATCCAGCCCTAACCATAAGATTTATCCAAAAGGAAAGTTTTCATTTTAAAAGTAGAGAGGGTGTCTGTCTCCCGAATCCAAACTGGGAGCTGGTTCCAAAGAAGAGAGGCCTGAAAGCTGAAGGCTCTGCCTCCCATTCTGCTGTTAGAATCACAAGCAAGCCTGCAGTCTGAGAGAGAAGGCCTCTGTGGGGATAATGTGATCTTTAAGATGTGATGATGAGCTTTTAGAGCAGCCTGAAGGTAATGAATTACAATAGTCCAGCCTCAAAGTCATAACTGCATGGACCAGCTTTTCAGCATCGCTCTGAGAGAACGTTTCAAATGTTAGCAATATTGACCATACGGTCCTTTATTTGATCTGCACTTTAAGGGAAATATCCTCATCAAAAATGACTCGTTTTCCTCATATAGTTAATGAAGGCCAAGGTAAAGAGTAAGGATCTGGTTACTGTGGCAGCGTTTGATGGAGACAATAGAGTTCCCTTGGGCAGTGCGATTGCTGCTGTGTCACTGCATATGATCTGTCTGTTGTGTTCACTCACTCGTACTGCGTGTTAATAATATTTGTGTGATTGTTTACAATGCCTGCTGAAAAACCTAACTATAACCATGGAATACTGAAGAGGCACTGTCTCGTTCTTCGAGCGGACTAGCAGAGAAAAACAGGCTAACGCATATCAGCTCTTAAGTGACTGCATTATACTTTATTACACCTGTGATTAAAATAATTTTGCAGAGGCGGAGATGAGTAGTCGAGATGGGGGAAGTCCCCACACCTCCCCGTGCACCCCTGCAAATCAGACCCAGTATATAATGGCTCAGTTAATGAGCCGTTTTCTCTGTGCTGCAGAGCTAATTAATGCTCAACGATAAACACCTACGGGTATAAATCTGTTTATAATCCCATTCAGCTCTCAGATGACCTCCACACATGACATTCTCCTCCTCCACTCTTTCACCTCCAAGGAGTTAAAACTGTAAATGTGAACGAGGCAGGAAAAAAGTGCTCGTCTGCTTCTAGAGGATTATTTATTCCTCTGCGCAGGGTTTGTGGGAACTGAAATATTCCTCCTCAGGCTGCCAGCTGAACAGTTACCAGCAGAAAGAGAGAGGGGAGACATGTGTCTTGTTATGCTGGTGTAAATGATAGTGGCTGCTGGAGAACAAGGCCCCTGCCACGGTGTATTATTTGATTGAGCTGCTGATGATAGGCCACGCTGCCTGGCTGTGTAATTAAAAGCTTTCCTTTGTGTTCCCCAGGTTCTCTGACAGCGCTCCAGGTGACTGTAAAGTGAGAGACAAGCCTGCAGAGTTTGAGCATTACTCAGCACCACCCCCTCCGCCCGTGACGGGAGCAATCCCCGACTGCAGACACAGAGCTGCTCCTGCCACCCTGAACCACAGACCCACATCTATTTCTCTCAGCCTCACAGAGACTGCACCCCTTCAGCCTGAGGACCACAGCCAGTCCGAGCCACCGTCTGGATCCAGGAGAAAGCTCCCTGTGCTAGAGAAGCCTCTGCCTCCTCCCAGGTGCCCAGAGGTCGACTCCTACGAGTCCACTGGTTCCCAGAGTGAAGTCTTAACCCTCTCTGATCCTAGTTCTGCCTTAGACCCCACCCACACCACTAAAGGAGACTCTGAACAGGGCAAAGGACAAGGGGCAGGACATCATCACCCGGCCTCTCCCTCCGCATCCTCCTACAGACCTTCAGGGCTGGCCAGCATGGAGGGGCACCGCTCACCATCTCCTCAGTTTTCCCCACAGAAACTCAGCGACAGGCCTCCGGTCTCTTTTCAGGATGAAGACTCAAACAGGTAAAGTTTGTTTTTCCCACATTTCAGAGCTTCACAGCGTTCGACACAGCTACTGCACTTCCTCGCTCATTGTGTCTTTATGCTTCAAGCACAAAGGGGCTCATTGAGAGTCGCTGCTTCTGTAGAGTCAACATGTGAGTGCTATCAAGACGCAGTAAATTAGAGGGATTCTCTGTAGTTCCGTACAGGCGATGAGCGATTCTGGGCTAATTCTGCTCAGAATGTAAACTCCTCTGCTTCTTAAGCCCCAAACATGAAGCTGTTTGCTCGTTTTCTTGATTCAGACCTAATTGATAGCATCTGTAGCAAACTTATGACTGTACAGTACTACAGAAAGTGGTGGGAGGAGTCCAGATGTCTTGGATATCTGAGCACACTGGGCATGGAAAAAAACCCTCTTGCCATCATGCAGTGAAACTTTAAATCAGCTTATGGCTGGAAGAACCGCAACAAGAGATTTTCTTCTTCTGTAAGTGGAAATTTTCTTCTCTCTCTGATTTTGCAGGATGGAGCATGTGATAGAAAACCAAAACCCTGCAGTGAGGAAAGTGCCCATAAGGATTGTGCACTCAGAAGGAAGCACAGAGAAGGAAAATGCACCGTTTTTGCAGCACGGCGACCCCCCGGCCATTGAAGTTGAGGGGTACGGCGTGACTCTGCTCAGCAGCCTCGGAGCTGCGGGTCAGGACTCAGTTTTCTGCGCCTTCACCAGGCAGAAGGAGCCTGACAGCACCCCGGTCCCTCAGAGAGACATATACATGACCACTATAGGAGAACACATCCATCCGCCGCCGCCCACAGACGTGTCCAGCAGCAGCAACAAATCAGCTACAAACACAGGAGTGTCCAAAGAAGAGGACCAGAAGAGAGAGGAGCTGGCCAGGGACATCATGGGGAAGGATAAAACACTAGCTGATATTCTGGATCAGAGCAAGATGAAGACCACAATGGACTTGATGGAGGGCCTCTTCCCCCAAGGGGAGCAGCTGGTGGAAGAAGCTCACCAGCGCAGGAAGGTGCAGCCGAAGCAGGCAAACTCGCGGCCCGCTGAAGAAAGGTGAGCCTCAAGGTCGTTCATAGGCGCTACTCAGAGCTTTTCAGAATGTTGCCTACATGTTGTAGCTGTGTGCTGTCACCAGGGGGCGGTGTCAGAAGTATGAGGAGCAAACCAGTCTGTGGGATACTTTTGCTTATGTTGGCTGTTTTGCTTAGCCCGACTGTGGAGATAACAAAGATCATAAAATACTGGATTAAACTGACCACTACGGCCATCATCTGTGCCTCTCTCCTGCCTTTCCCTTTTATTGTTAATGCCAGGTTTTCAACCAATCAGCTTTTTTCTCGGAGGACTGTGTGCGAGTGCGTCTCAGTAGACTTCCGGCAGTCCCACTTGCTCGGAAAACACCTTTTTGTCTCAACACCGCTGGCTTCATGTCACACTGGTAGCATTTCAGGAGCTTGAGGCTGTACTGGATGTTTTTTTATTTTGAAAATACACCATTTGTATCTGACTTCCTGTTCTCCTCATGCTCTCTGCTTGATGTAGATTTGTAAAAAATAAAGCATCAGTGACTATAGCTTCGTGGTACCAAGGTGGTGTCACTGTGCATAGTGAAGGATTCTGGGTAACACAGACGAGCTCGCGTGTGGGTAGGATGCTAATTGGTTGAAAAGTTGGCTTTAACAGGAAAAGGAGGGGCAGCTGAGTTAACCACAAAGGGGGAAGAAGGGTGAAAAAAATCATCTGAGATTTTAAAACAAAAAAAAGCAGCAGAAGAAGCTCAGACGGTGGATGCGGTTTTCATGGTTTTTCCTTTCCTGTATATTTTGACTCCTGTGTTGTGCGTGGCAGCTGAAGGACCAACAACAATGCAAGTATCCCACATTAACAGTTGTTCCATGTTTTTTGACACTGCCCCCTGTTGAAAGCACACAGCTACAACATGTAGGCTGGAGCGTATCCACAGAGGTGGAGTACACCCCGGACAGGTCGCCAGTCTACCGCAGGGCTAACACAGAGACACAGACATTCACACTCATGGCCAATTTAGAACAATCAATCAACCTAATGTGCACATCTTTGAACTGTGGGAGGAAGCCAGAATGGACCCACACAGACAGGAGAGAGCATGCAAATCCACACAGGAAGGCCCCAGGCGAGCCGCTTCCTGTAGGAGCTTTTTACCAAACTTCTGCCAGCTCATGCTTGTGACAGGGGTGAACTGTCCCTTTAAATGTTTGTATTCCTCTCACTACAAAGCTGCGCCTGTGCTTAAATATTATTTTACTTACAAACGAGCTGACCCACATGAGAGAGATCATCTTTGCAGTCATGTAGCTGCTTTTATGGCACATTTAAGTTTATCAGTCAGTAACTTACCTGCTTAACACACCTTGTGTGATGATGATTGTGGGGGGAAAAAAAGATGATTGTGTCAGCATATACATGTTAGTCATGTGTGAGGTGAAAGTTCCTGGAAAACACAGTGTTTATATGTTTTTCTGCATTTCTGAGTTTCTTATTGAATTTATTTCAGGGAGAAGGATGACAGCATGGCAGCAGCTGCCACGATGGTGACCAGCTCTGCATACTACAGCACCTCTGCTCCCAAAGCCGAGCTCCTTATCAAGATGAAGGACATGCAGGAGCAGGAGGAGGAAGACTCTGAAGATGAGCTGGACATTGATTTGGCCAATAAGAAGGTACCAAAAACCAGACTTCGCTCATTTAGGAGCTACACCCACTGCGCTATTTTGCACTAATCTCTCAGCTTTGTCGTCATGTTTTCTGTTCTTGCTGCAGCAAGAGCTGATCGACAGCCTCAGCAAGAAGCTCCAAGTGCTGCGAGAGGCCCGGGAGAGTCTTCAGGAGGACATCCTGGACAACAACGCTCTGGGAGAAGAGGTGGAAACCCGGGTCCAGCAGGTCTGCAAACCCAACGAGCTGGACAAGTTCAAGATGTTTGTCGGGGATTTGGACAAGGTGGTGAGTCTGCTGCTGTCCCTTTCGGGCCGACTGGCCAGAGTGGAGAACGCCCTCAACAGTCTGGAGGAGGATGCTACGCCCGAGGAGAGGGTGAGTAAACCTTTAGAGGGAGTTCCACTTCAGGCAGAGATGAGGGATGAAATAATAATTATAAGCCTGGTGGAAGCAGGTAATAGGTGATTGCATTTATCTTAAGGGTGACTTAGTTGAAGAGAATTTGAGTTACCTCAAGTTAGTTGGATGCACACTATGAGGGACAGGCCAGCAGAGGCCTCTCCTCATAATTCGCCGTCTTTCAGACACTGCATGGGTTCAAACAGCAGTAATATGCTTTAAGATTCCCTCAGGTATGCCTTCATGTCAGCAGTTTTATTAAAGAGGGTGTTTACATGCTTTCTTTCCATGGTCTCACAATCACATATGCTACAGAGGTCACGTTTCAGGAAATTTGAGAGAAAAAATGTTAATATTGTGATTTATTTAGGTATGTAAGGAATAATAATAACTGCTAAGAAGAATCACTTTTAACTTAAGTGCATTGCTGTCAATCATGTGATACCAAACGAATGCAGTCCAGCATTATGGTTAAAATTAGATCTGCGTCCTTTCACACCCTCTTTTTCTTCTTCCTCAGCGTACGCTGATTGAGAAGAGGAAGCTGCTGATCCGACAGCACGAGGACGCAAAGGAGCTGAAGGAGAACCTGGACCGCCGGGAGGGCGTGGTTTACGACATCCTGGCGAACTACCTGCAGGAGGACAGCCTCGCGGACTACGAGCACTTTGTGAAGATGAAGTCGGCGCTCATCATCGAGCAGCGCAAGCTCGAGGATAAAATCAAGCTGGGCGAGGAGCAGCTGAAGTGTCTGATGGACAGCCTGCCCATAGAGCAGAGGATGGCCCTGTGAGGAGGATGGACACCGTTGGCTCTGAGTGAGAGTCACGTGGCTTCAGGCTGCACCTGAGGCCTGTGGCCAGCAGATGGCAGCACAGTTGAGAACCTGCACATAACCGGCCTGTTTGGTGCATTTTTGTGACTTTTTGAGCATGTGTACGTCACATCCACAGCAACCACGAGAAACTCTTTTTCTTTTTTTTTTTTAAAGATGCTGTTTTTCAGCATCAACCAACCACTGGACTAATGTCCTTCATGCTTTGTTCTTATGTTTTTTAGTAATTTATTGTAGCCTTTTGAATCTGGAGGAGACAGTATTTTATCTTCAACTGATTTAGCTGATGTGTGTCACACACTGAGCATTTAAGAGTATTTATCAAGTTTAAATAACGTCACATGATCTGTAAAGTCTGGCAGAATATGTCAGTAAATTCAGCTTCTCTTTAACTTTTACACTCTAACTAGTGGCCTTTTTACTAAAATCCTCACTGAAGAAACATTTCCTCAAGATGAAGCCGGCCGCACCTGCAGAGAGAGGAGAGTGTTCACCGTCACTGAACAGAAGAAGCACTTCACGTCGAGGCTTTGAAACGTCACATTTGAAGTGCCCCGAGAATCACCGCACTCACTCTTCAGCCCACTTCTGCAGGTCGCGTTCCTCAGAGCTGTTTTTTGCTTTGGCAGAAAAATAAAAGAAATCTGCAGGATGACATCACCACACGCATGTTAACCAGGTGTTTGATCTTCTCACGTTGCTGTTTTTGTTATTCACAGTGTAGAAGTTGAATTTCAGCGCTAAAAAAAAACATGTTCAGGTTGATCATTACGCAAACAGATATGGAACGAAAGACCTTGAACTTCAGATTTCAGACTTTATGGATTAAATCTGTCTCCCAGATATTGGAGAATTTTTTTTTTCCTGCACATTTGAGTTTGTTACAGTTTCGTGCTTCGTGCACTGCTGCATCCCAAAAACTGTATCAGCTGTGCTCCTTTCTGTCAAATAAAAGCGTCTGCTGTAGAGTCTGAGTGCTGTCGTCTTCTTCTTCTTCTTCTTCTCTCCGGTGTCATTCATTAACTCCACCACACCTTGCTCTCTCTCTCCTGATGAACTCTGATATGGCAGGGAGTATATTTAACGGCCCTCTCGCATAACAAGAGCTGGTCACGCTGCATCTGTGGGAGGATTTGGTCTGTATTACAAAGGCGAGACATCTAGGTGAGTTTAATAATGAAATCTTATGAGGAGTGGTTTCATTTCACTGTGCAACTTTTAAAGATTTTAATGGGTGACTACAGCAGAGCTCAGACCGATGCTACGTATAGTAACTATAAAACAAGCTCGCCTCGTTTCTGCTCGAGCTGTAAAGTTCAAGATGGCAACCTTCTCCTCAAAACTTCTGAAGGCAGCGTTTTTCTCATTAATGTCAACAATCTGAATGTGTGTGTGTGTGTGTGTGTGTGTGTGTGTGTGTGTCCAGCAGCTGTTTTACAATAACAGTCACTGCACACGTTCTTTATGGAAGAAAACGTACAATACATTTGAGTTATGTCACGTTTAAGGACACATTTGGTTGTTAAGTGTTTGCACGGAAACTTTATTTACGATGGAAGTCTGACAGTTCAGGAAAAGTGGACCAAATGAAACTTCTGATATAATACGCAAGAACAATGTTGGTGAACACATTTTTACTTGGATACAAAATATTTTTAAACAGATGTAACTAAACAATTTAATGGGAACTTTTAAATAGTGACATATGTAACAAGAAGGTATCAAAGTATTTCAACGATCTCTCTATGCACATGTTGGAAGACAAATGCACTTAAAGATGAACATGGCAGCAGCAAGCAAATATTCTGATATATCGGCTCAGGTCACTGATCAGTTTCTATTCTCTGTATTTAGTGGAGGAAGTGTTTCTGCTGTAGCCAAGGGTAGGATACAGTGAAAAACATTAAACCGCTAAAAGTAGGAATGAAAAGTTGGAATTAATAATTTTCTTATTTATAGTAAATGACACTGTTAATGTGTGTTCTAGTCGTTGCTTCTGTACATATTGCACTTGTGTGTTCTCACTCTCATCGGCTTTTAACCGAGACCTGAGCTGTGTGTCAGAATGACAGTAAAAATCCTTCAATTCTAAAAATATAGACAACAAGTATGGATTAAAGGTAGAAAATGTTAGCCAACGGGATGTATTAACATTTGACACTGTTAGCTAAGAGCATAGCTTAAAAGTTACAGAGGTCTAGTGAGAGACGTGTCTAAAGACCCCAGAACAAGTGCAGACACTAGTGAATGACTCAGCCGAGTCACTGGAGTCCTGCACAGGAATGGACTGCAAGGTTGAAGACCAAGAAAAACTCCACTTCTATAGAAGAGACGCCTTCAAACCAGAATGAAGTATGCTAACCTGGAGAAAGGTTATGCATACTTGAAGCACATCCTCTGGTCAGATGAGATGAAACTACAGCGCCTCGGCCACAGAGATGCTGCTTATGTTTGGAGAACGAAGGGAGACCCGAAGAACCCCGTCCCCACAGTGAAACATGGAGGTGGGAGTATTGTGCTGTAGGGATGCTTCAGTGCACCTGGAACTGGGGATCTCATCAAGGTGGAAGAAATCATGAAGAAAGGATATGTGAAGGTTTTGAAAGAAAACCTCAAGCAGTCAGCAGCTCTGCTTGACTGACCGCCGACCACTGACTGGTAGCTTTTGATCCATTATTTTGTTTCTGTGTGCAAAGTAAAATACTCCAAGCATCCAAAATAAAACTTTTAGTAGTAGGGCTAATAATTGTGTCTTCATCTGTAAATGTAATCACTAAAGATAAACTGTAAGCTGAAACTGGGCCGGGTCCAGTTTAAAATGAGTTCAATGATGTGCTAATTCTGCTGCTTCATCCTACAGCTTCTGCTGCATCAGCAAGCCACTTTGCAACCCACCTTCTCCTTTTCATGCTGCTTCTGCGTTAATCAGTTCCACCTTCTTCGTGTGCAGCCGACTCTAAACGACTGCAGATGGGAATAATCTTCTGACTGAAATGTGTTTTCATAATTTGGTAAGCAAACCCTTTAAAGAGTCCCTTTGAGATCTTTTGGCCAAAGGTGTCAAACTTCCAAAATCCAAATAAGATTTAAGAATAATAGCGTAGTATTAACATGAGAAGCCCACTGGTAATTTCAACACAGCTTTGTGTGTTGTTGTTTCCAGCAGCAGTGATGGCTCCAGTGATCCAGCGATCTGAAAAGTAGAGGTCACACCGGACAGCGATGATTCACCTCGTTCACACGGCTCACTGGCAGTTCCTGGGCCTGATCGTCGGATTCCTGGCATGGATCCTCACTATGACAACAGCCGGCCTCAACGAGTGGCGCCTCTGGCAAGTATCCAATGTGTCCATCATCACTTCGGGCGAGGCCTGGGTGGGTATCTGGAGGGTGTGCTTCTACAGTCATGACCTTCCCGGGATGGAGAACTGTCAGAGCATCAGCATCTCAGACATCTTTGCTCCGGTGGAGATCGCCGTCGCTCAGGTGCTGATGATGCTCGCGGTCATCTTTGGCCTCGCCGGGAACATGAGCGCTGCGGTGGCCATGAGGATGGTCTACTTCTCTGTGGAAGACCGCAGAAACATTAGGCTGGTCTTCCTGCTGGCGGGGGTGCTGTATTTGCTCTCAGCGACGTTCTCCTTGGTGCCGCTGGTGTGGAACATGAGCTCTGTGCTGAAAAACAGCACCATAGACTTTCCTCCTGAGTTCCAAATCCCTGCTCCTCCTGTCAGTCAGCGCATTGGCTCTGCCATCGGAGTGGGCCTCTGTACCTCCATTGCGATGCTTGTAAGTGGCCTGCTTTTCCTCTGCTACCGGTACGCATGGCGGGCCGTGAGCACGGAGGGCCCCAGAGACCCGCTCGATGGCCCCTGGACTGTGACAACACTGCCACAGAAATCTGAACTTTCAAATGGAGTCAGAAATGGCATCGATAACGCCTCCTTTCATTGCGAATAGTATCTCCTGTCCTGACACCTGCCACGATGAAATGTAACAAGGGAAACCGACTTCAGGCCTTTGAGTTTTATTTTTTGAAGAGGCTCGACTCGATGCTGGAAGACTTAAAGCAAAAGAGTCCAGAAAACCGAAACAAAAAGCTGGAAGATGCTAAAATCCTCTGTGGAGCGAAGAGGAACACTGATCAATCATACTATTGCCATAAAAACAGTGATTTCATTATACTGTGAAGAAAACCTGCAGATTATTCACCTGCTAGACTCTAGTTTAGGTTTACGTGACCTTTAAAGATGCAGGATTGAAGTTCAGGGATGGCTGCTTATCTGCACATGTAATAATAAACTTTATCTCTTTTACTGAGGAGTGCTGTGTGTGTTTGTGTGTTAGCAGCCTCAACTGTATGATGGGTGTTTACACATACAGGCCTGTGGGAGGTGGCATAGCATCTCAAGGTGTGGCTTCTTACAATCTCCATGTGAGGAGGGGTAACAGTCGGCCAGGTTATGTGGAGGTTCTGCACACGTGACCTGGGTAGGAGGCTGACGAGAGCAGGCATGTGAGCGTGGAGAGGGGAACGCCTCACTGTGGTGATTGTTACGAGGAAAGGCACTCACACACACACACACACACACACACACACTGGCCTAGTGGCCGGCTTCACCTCTGTGGAGGCGGCTAGCTGATGGAGAACAAAAAGCCCTCTTCAGAAGAGCACAACTCTCTGTCAGAAACACAAGGCTCAGAAGTGGATGACTGGCAGACCTGCTCTAAACACTGCAGAAAATCCTTATTTTTATTGCCTATAATTAAATGTTATTCAAAAAACAGTCCTCTAAAAAAGTAATAATTCTTTGTGCACCTTTTAGTCTGTCTCCACAACCCTCCTGCTTACCTTTCTCATACATATCCTTCAGCAGATAAAGCTGCTGTGCTTTGTCATCTACTTTTATCACTCACAATGTTTTATGGATGAAAACTGATAACATGACTGATTGCAAATATGTCATATCAAAGTCTGTAGAATTTAACCAAAAGTTACCCACAGGTGGATGACACCTTCGCCCATGGAGTGAGATTTTACGTGCAGAAAATCTGTGGTAGGCAGATGAGCAATTATATATATCAAAAGGTGCTTTACCCTCCATAAAACATTAATCAAGATAAAAATCATATTTTTATTCCGTGTCTTATCTGTGCCTTATCCATGTGTCGCCAGTGGTAGAAAAAAAAGCTGAAGCTGCTGTCTCGAGGTGGATTAGCAGTTGAAACTGATAGGTAATAGTGTGGATAAATAAGTGAAGTGGTTAGCCAAAATTATAGATTAGCAGTTGAAATTCTTACCGATGGATTAAAAGTCGACGTAATAAAATAAAAATATTGATGAAGTTTTAAAATTGTTATTAATCTAGTAATGATAGTAGTTAAAACTGATTGGCTATCAGTTTTAACTACTATACTTTTACCTATCACTGATAGCTAAAAGGGGGGGGGGGGCTGGAGCCTATTCCAGCTGACATAGGGCGAGAGGTAGGGTACACCCTGTACAGGTTGCCAGCCTGTCGCAGGGCTAACACAGAGAGACAGACAACCATTCACACCTATGGGCAATTTAGAATCACCGATTAAGCTAACCCCACTAACTGCATGTCTTTGGGCTGTGGGAGGAAACCGGAGTACCCGGAGAAAACCAACACAACACGGGGAGACCAGACCTTCTAGCTGTGAGGCAGCAGTGCAAACCACCACGCTGCCCTAACGCCAAAGCACACTGCCTAAATTAGTGCTCTGATGGCTGCCAAGTGGTTAGACTTTGTTCTAGAATGACTAAAGAGAAAGAATAGGATTATGACCTCTCACGTGGTTTAATTTAAAGGGGACGTATCGTGTTATTAAATCCTTCCTTTTCATATGTAAATCATTCACTTGTGGTCTATATAAAGTAGAGCTGCAATGATTTGGTCTTAATTCCTCGTTATTGGAGCTCCACAGACTCTTTCACACCTTTTCTGAGGCGCGTCTTAGAGCAGCTGGTTTTGGTGCGGTCTCTTTAAATGTGAATCAAACATTTCATGCCCCGCCCCCCTAGAGGTTGCAGAGCGTTCCACTCCACCCCCTTCGGTCATTTTTGTAGTTTAATAGCAGAGATTCGATTAGCTACCGGCAGAGAAACAAGGAGGACTTTCCCACTGATGTGAGTACATTTCCGAGAAAAATAAAATGTAACCAGGCACTTCAAAGAGGCTCTGATGGCGGGGGGCGATGTGAGGAATCGTGTGGGTTAATACACCCAACAACCAAACATTTTGACTTCTCTACTTGCATAACTGAGCTGGACTACAAAATCGCTGCGAGAAAAAAAAAAATGGAGGATTCACAAAATTGATTAGCCGGAAGTCCGTGACCTCATTTAGCAGTTCCACAGCAAATACTGTGACGTAACAGAAAAGAAAACATAACAGGGAACAGAGAAAACTGAACAGACTGAAAATCATGACCCAAAAAGAATATAAAGATATCTACGCAGCACCGGGAGAGAATTTAAATTTCCTGCACTCCTACACACTCAAAGTACACAACAAAATGTATTTAAGGGGTAAATAAAGTGGATTTTGCATGATACGTTTAAATAACTTGTGCAATTTGTTGTTAAAAGCTTTTCCCCCTGAAAGTTATACTTCTATCACCGTCTTTGCTGCTGATGAATTCTCCAGCAGATTTCAGTTCAGGATTCTTTTGGGTGCCACGTCTCTGCAAGTACCAAGCTGGTAATGATTCCTGTGCAATCCTGTATTTTACTGATATTTGTACATAAAAGAATGTGAATACCTCGGAGTATTGCTGCTTCAGCACTCACAAATCAAAACAGCAGATACAGATGATGGGTAAAAGGGTTACGTTAATGGTTAACGTAGAAACCTGTAGCTCAGAGGCTCAAATGATCTTTATCTGCAGAATAATGGTCGTGTTTGCTTTTCAACACCTTGGCACGGGTTTGTTTGTTTGCAGTCAGATGCAGTTAGACGTAATTATTCACGACTGTAAGACGTATAATTTTCTTGCCGTTTCTGCTGACAGTAAGATAAGCAAAAAGAAGATCTCTGCAGTTTCTCTTGTTGCCTCCCTGCTGGTTGCTGTTCACACGCTGGGAGACTGTGTGGCGTCGGAGGACAGGAGGGTCCCTTTCAGTCTGCCCCAGAGGCCTGACAGAAACACTGTTGGCCTCTTCACGAGCAAAGACCGGCATGTCTTTGGCACCTCAGGTAACATATGCTCCTGTGACAACTTCATTATCTGTCATTAACTTCATCCTATAAAAGCTAACTCCACAGACATGAGCCATCATGGAGGTTTATAAATCCGCCTCCTCCCATGCAATAACACATCATGTCAGCGTACTTGAGTGTATGTAAATGACACAGACAGCTGTGAACTGCAGAGCGCGCGGGCACCCTCTGACCTCGGCAAATTTGTGTAATTATGTCAGCCTTGTGCTACATTCTTCACAGTACACAGTGCCCATTAAAGCGTTCATTAAACACAGCTTAGCTCAGCGAGTGACCAGGAAATCTGGTGGAATTAGACTCAAGCTGTGTTTCCACCGCCGCAGACACACCTGACAAAGCGAGAGACGGCTGTTTTCAGTCCCACTTTGTCGTCTGAGAGTCACAGACGAGCAGGGGGAGCTGATGGGGACCAAGGAAAAGAGCAGCCACGTTTGCACCTCTGACATAACTGGAGTCAAACCTGCTCGCCGTTTCACAAACCATTTTAACAACATGCACTGAAACAATAAAGTATAACCCATTAAAGAATACAGGAAATTTACCTTTTCTTAATGAAAAAAAAATTTTTTTTCAACGGGATTGCGATAAAATTCTTTATGCGAGTCGTCTCAGAATAGTTTGTGCTTTCAGAATTATTCTGCATGTTTTCACACTAGGAATAACTTACAATCACAGCATTTGAAAAGCTTGTCATTTTTCCTGTAAGAGAAAGATCCTGAAGCCTCTCCACAGTAAGGGATAAAAAGCCTTTTATAAAACACATCTTTAAAAAATAGATTTATTTTTATTGATCACAGCAGGTCGTCTCAAAATGTTTGATTGTGCAGATGAGTCACATAAAGTGGCTGAAACAAGGCGTCGGTATCACCGCCTTGGACCCATGTTTAATAACTATTACACAGTACGTTGTCCCTGTTGTTTACATCATTGCTGTGAAGCGGTTCGACGTGCAGTTCTACCGGTGATTATGTTGTGATGTCGGTCTCTACGCAGATAAATCACCCGTTAAACGTACTCTGAGCGCTTCCTGAAATTTGCACCTGTGCCCATCACCTGGTACCTCCGCTGCAGCACAGGCTGAGGCTCCACCTGAGAGCAGGAGCAGGAGGTGACCAAGATCAGGCCGGCCACTATGTGGAGGAATCCCGCCACCCAGCCGCAGAACAAGGCGTGTCCAAACTCCCAGCGAGGCACCACGTCAGGTAACTTATCGTCAAAGAAATGTATCACTGCTAAATGTGCCATGTAGGACACTGGGATCAGACACAGCACCCCAGAAACCATCCCCAGCACCCCTCCTGTGATGGTTAAAATCCTCTTGGTTTGTTGACCGTTGTCCTCTTTACAGCTGTGGACCAGGTCGAGTCCAGGTATAGCCACTAGAATTCCCAGCATGCCCACGGAGAGGGCAGCACACATGAGGATGCGAGCCAGCTTGAGGTCTCTGGAAAGGCCCAGCAGGCTGTCATAAGCCCGACACTCCATGCCTCCAAAGGCCTGGACCACACAGGTCTCCCACAGGCCCAGCTCGTAGCTCTCCACAGGCAGCAGTGCAGTAGACATGGTCAGCCACTGCGGTAAGATAGTGGTGGCTAAAGCGCACAGCCATGCTCCAACATAGACCAGCATCCCCAGCAGCTCCAAAGCGCAGGCGCATGTGTCCATGTTTCTCTCCCTCTCTCTGGCCTCCACGCTTCACAGAGCCACAAGAGTTCTTCTTCTTCTTCTGTGGCTGCACTTCAGCTGGAGAGGCCTGTCACTGTGCAGTCAGGACAGGAGCTGCTCAAAACACCTGATAATTAGAGTTGACCGCTCCGGCTCCGGGCTCCGATCTCGTTCTCAAACAGTTCCCACTCAGAGGAGCACACATCTTCTGCTGCTGGAGGGAGTGGGGGGGCCCTGCTCGGCCCTCCCCTTTGTGGCCCTCCTGCTCCCGCTGCTGTGCCAATGGGCAGCAGGGGCACAGGCAGAGATGGCCACGATTTGATGAGACCGTGCAACGTGCTGATCCAAAACTGCAGGGCACGAGGGATGTCATTAAATGCAGACAGGATTATTTTTATGCTGAGAAAAAAAATCAACTCCCTGAGTTTCAGTTTGCATCCTGCAATCCAGCAATAACTAGGTACAAGCATATGAGCAAGGGGCCACTTACCACGGCAAACTCAGGTTATTATTTACAAATGCTAAACACCCTCCTCATAAACTGAGCTGCCTCTGAAGGTGCTGTCTTAGGCCTTCAGTTCTGTTTTCAAGAGGTTTTTCCTGTGAACTCATGAGTGCACTGGTTAGAAAAACACTTCACTGTTAGAGCATCGTAAAGGCAGAAGTACACAACCAGGCCCTCAGTTGATTTATTACCAATGAAATATGTAATATGAGTATGGATGCACTGAAATTTATTAATAAATATTTAAATATTAATATTTTTGACATATTCCTGCTGGTGGGACAGTCAGGCCGCCTGCTGCATGTGACTGAACCTGAAACAACAGAGAAGCTTATTGTGCGCTCTCGTATGAACACTGAATCGCTTGTGGGAAACGATCGTAGGAGGCAATAGATCAAAGATGAGATGTGAGAAAATGTTTCCCATTCATAAACACACAGACAGCCGTACAAACCACAAACAAACACACAAACAAAAATGCACAGATAACATCCCCGGGCTGCCAAACTCCTCCTGCTCAGGAGAAGAAAACACTCAGCTGACTGCTCCGATGTCCTCAGAAACACTCCAGGAATACCAAACGTTATCAGAAGCATTCTTAATGTCAGCTTTAGAAGGTAATCGCTGCGGGTAAGTAGTCATGATAATCACAGTCTGTTTGGCATCAGAAACCTCATATTACACATGGCACGTGACAATTTCTGTGACTCAAACTATGAAGAGATAAACAGTGTTGTTGCAGTTCCCTCTCTTACACATAGAGGCCGCCAAAGATCCTACAGAACCCGAACAGAGGTCTCATTCAGGCACACTGACTATGTTTGCTAATCTCATTTCAGGATATAAAAATAAACAAACTGGAGTGTGGTGGGGGGTATTAGTCAAGGTTTAAAAGAGTATTTTATATACTCTAATTGTATACTACCTGGTGCCTGGTTTTTGTGTTTTTTGTTACATGAACAAAGACATTTTCATTATAAATTCACGCTATATCCATGAGGAATCAGGGAAATTAAGTGCCTTATGCTCAAAAGGACCGCCAGCTCCTTGCTTAAAACAAAATCTACATCCTGGCAAGTTAGTCAGATTTTTGAGAAAAACATTCCAATATCAGACGACCTCATTTTTCCTTCATGTTCTTCCACAGTTTTAAACTTGCCTGAATGCACAATGTCACAGAGTAATTAATATAATCAAAATAATAAGCGTATGTTCAATACTGGGACCCACCACCTGAAATCTGCACCTATCCACCAGTCCTGAGCCGGTATTTGCCAGAAAATTACTGCCTGTATTTAAACTGTTGTAAATGACTGGTTGACCTAAATGTATAATCTGTGAAACGTGTGTCAAACATGTCTCTCATATCAAGTCATTCTCAGCATTTCTGCCACAAAGTAGAAGCTGCAATCACTTTTTGGCAAAGAAACTTTTATACATTCTTTATTTAAAAACTGTCATTGACATAAAAAAATGTCTGGCCAATATGGCAGCAGATATCACAACAAATATAACATTGCCATTCTACAAAGATATTTTGAGTAGACAAAAAGGACCTGATTGATTATAATGTAGGAGACACCAAGATACTTGCAAAACAGGTAATTTCATAATTTTATATAGAAGTCATTCATAAAGCCTGTTGACTGCACTCTTTTTACCAATATAATAAAAGACATTACACATAAAAGCGCACAGAAACATTGGAAATCACTTGATTGGACATTTTATAAATTGCAGTGCTTTTAGTAGGTTAACTGCATTCATCAGTCAAAAAAAGCTTTTCACTGTATTTACATGTCATATTAAAACCATATTTTCATAAGCAAACATTTTCTCAAATGCAAAAGTAAATAATCATGAGTACAATAATGTGAAATACATACAACCTAAACTAAGGCATTTAGACCCTTCAGACTCCCCCGCTTGCTGCAGGTACTGCTGCCATATAAAGCAGGACGGCTGCTGTCATCCTGATTTAAACATCGTGTCTCTTTGCACTTGTGGCATGTGTGCAGACAGATTCCACGTTCAGCTGATGTCAACATCTTCGGTGCTGCTGTTGTATTATCAGTCTTTTTGTTGAAAAACTGGGGATCTGCATGCGATTATTGTTGTAATATTTTGTATTCACACGCGTCCTCCTAAATATGTTTCTATTGCAGGACGAGATCCCTGAAATTTAGTTTAAATTTCATTTATTTAATTTAAATTATTTAAATAATAATTATTTAATTTAAAAAATATTTGGAGACTTCCTATGTACCACTAGAGGGGGTCCATGTACCACCAGTGGTACCCATACCACAGTTTGAGAATGCCTGGAGTAGAGCATGGATAGGACCAGTGGTGAGATGTGACTTAGTACTGCATGCAATTAATGTTGTAATATTTTGTATTCACACGCATCCTCCTAAATACATTTGTATTGCAGGACTCTTTTTAGGCACTAATCAGCGATTAAATTAATGAAATGAAAGAAATTAAATTTAAACTAAATTTCAGGGATCTCGTTCTTCAATGATAACTTTATCAC
>JAVDPK010003022.1:92569-119600 GCA_034780415.1 Cichlasoma orientale | reverse complement strand
AGTACTTTAAGTAGGAATTTTAACATACTTCAGTATGTTATATTTATTTTAAACATTTCTATATCATATCTGGAGGGGTGCTGGGGTTTCTATATCATTTCTATATCATACTGTTTTTTACTTCTACTGCACTATATTTTGGATGTAAATATTGTCTTTTGTACTGCATATTATTTATTTTAAAGCTTGAGTTACTTATTATTGATTTTAAAATACCAATCTACTAATATCTGATGCTGTATTATAAAAGAGATATGGCGCTGCCAGGGAAAGAGACCACAGAGAAGATTCATGGATGGAATGAAGGAGGACATGCAGAGGTTTGTGTGACAGAGGCAGATGCTAGGTGATGGGGTGATATGGGGGCAGGTGATCCGCTGTGGTGATCTCTGAACAGAACAGCAAAAAGAAGAAGATAGTTACTTATTTTAGGTACTTATATATTTATATAGTTATACTTATATATATATATTATATATTTTAATGTAATTTTAGCACATTAAGTAAGAGTTCTTCTCCAGTTTGTAAAACACTTTAATTGAAAACACAAAAAATATTGACAGCTGATTTGGGTAGTAAGTGTAGGAACGGTTACAGTACCTCAAGCTTGTACATACTTTTTCTTAGTGTTAATATATTTTGATTTATTTATTTTTGTTTTGGCATTGTACAGTTTTATCTTTAAAACCGCTGCCTTAGAGAGAGGATGCTAAACTGCATTTCACTGTTTTAACATTTTTCTCAACATTGTTTTCTGAGCGACAATAAAAGCTATTCTATTCTATTCTATTCTATTCTATTCTATTCTATTCTATTCTATTCTATTCTATTCTATTCTATTCAATACCCATTAAAGCCACCAGGCGTCGCTGCTGCACCACTGAAATGATCCTCCAATCAGCAGCGTGTTCGGGGGCGTTTCCCCTGGATTTAAATTAAAGTTTAACTTCTTATAACTGTCTAAAGTACTGATAGCTTTAGAATATCTTATCTTACTTCACATTAGTAAACAGAAGACACTTTTTGAGGTACTTTAATAAGTATGTGGTGTGAATCCACAGGTCTGTGTCTGAAATCTGAGCAGCAGCGTTATTTAGTTAAATCACTGCCGTTCATTGAATTAAAGTTGAGATGAAACTTTAAGTAAATTTTATAATGCACGTCTTCGCGGCGCTGTGAAGCTTTAATGAAAGTTTGCAGCTCTGAAGTTTCCCTATTGGACAGGGGGAGCTGGCTCCGTCGTACGTCCGACCGTTTATGCAAATCCGCTCCCGAATATGGACACGGAGGAATGAAATATGGCGGAGGAGGTGAACATGGAGGACCGAGGACTGAGAGAGCTCCTCCGCGCCGATTTTGGAGGGTTGTAGAAAGAAGAAGGTGGATGTACTCCCGGTAGGACTTTTTCAGCCTCAGTGGAAAGTTTTTAATCTGCGTCTCTTTTCTCCAGCGCGTCCGGGTCGATTCGTTGTAATGCAGTGAGGAGCGACTTTTTCAGGGGGATAAAAAGCAGGGCAGGGGGCTGCAGCCCTCTCACCGTCTCGACGCTATGCCGTGGGTCAGCGGCGGAAAGCGGAGAGAGAGCTCGGAGCTGCCGCTGCCCGCGGGCTGGGAGGAAGCCCGGGATTACGATGGCAGAGTGTTTTTTATCGACCACAACACCCGGCAAACTTCATGGATTGACCCCAGAGACAGGTATGCTGAAGGCCTGGGAGTAGTGGGATTACACACACTCGCACAAAGTAATCTTAATCCAATGAGACTTCTTTATAAACTGACATAACTTCAGCGGAGAGCAGGGGCGTTTCCAGGGGGGGTTTAAGTGGGGTGGCAGAGAGGGGACCGAGAACGAGGCAAGGTGGCTTACAGGAAATCTAAAAAAAATGTAGAAAAGCAGTGTAGAAATCACTGCATAGGATTTTCAGGTCTATGAGCCATCCTGTACCCTCATACAGATGATATTATGTGCAAAGTGGTGTTTCCCATAAGCCTGAAAATTGCGCTATAATCTGTTTGCAAAAGTTTCATCATCAGAGTGTTTGTATGTTTCCCAAAGAAACGTACATTTTTAATTACAGGGAATATATGATTTTTTTTCACACAAATCTACAACTTAAATTTGTCCTTTTTCTATTTATCTTTTTATGTATTACATTTGGCCTCAGAGGTAGATGCTGAACCCTGCAACCTAAGGCTTTATTTTGATGCACTTGTAAGTTTTGTATGTATGCTGTCTAGTTGGACCCGTGGCAAAATGCACCTATTTGCCTTCAGTGGTTCTAGGCTGAAGGTACAAGATGATTATTAGCACTATGGGCACCAAAATGTCTTGTGTAGTACCTCGCAGAAACCAAGAGAGGAACAAGAGGCTCTTGCCCACCTATCACTTAGGGAAATTTGAATGTACTACAGGGGTGATTGTGGGCTTTATTTATTAATTTTTCTAATGGGGTGGGAAAAAAATGTAATCAGGATTAAATATAATGTAGATTAAAAAAGAAAAGAAAGAAAGTAGAAAACATTGTGCAACCCTGTGCGCTAATACAGAAAAGTGGCACTGGATGAGGGAAAATGGTTTTGTGATGAATAACCGTTTTCCAGAGAGGTGAAATATTATTTTCATTTGTTCTTGGAACACTTTCAGCCCGGTGTGATCTGAAGTGGGCCCTAAACTTCTCCTTTCTTTAATAAATGTTCTAATTTTCACATTTAATGAGCCATCATTTATAAAAAAATATATGAAAGCTGGACAGAATTGCCTTTAAAAATATAAGTAAAAGTAAAATGTGCCTTTTTTTCCCCACATTCAGTGGGTCTACTGTAATCGCATGCACATATGTCTCTATGATTGAATACATCTAAAAATGTTCATACATTTTCAGCCCTCTGTTATATAGCTAGCAGTTTCTATTGAAGAACACTGAGTAATTAATAATTACTAGCAATTAATCATTTCACTGCAGTTTCCACACTTTGCAAAGCCACTGAGAGGCTGAAAAGTTTTAGCACCAAAATATACTTAAAGTACTTAAAGTAAAAGTGCTAATCATCCAGAAATGCAAATATTGGTTTAATAATGTTTATATTACTATAATGTTGCAGCTGGTAATGCGTTCATCTTTCATATATTATTAGCTTTATAGTTTAAAATCCCCCAAATAATACACACCTAAAGTTTAAAATTAAAAAAAGGTATATAAAGTGTAATATTTGCATCTAAAATATAGCAGAGTAGGATTATAAAGTAGAATAACTAGAAATAAAGTACAAGCATAAATGCTAAATGTACTAAGTTAGATTATAACGCTGGTCCAGTGACCGTGGGGGGGTTGGTGCCACCCCGTGCCCATCCTTGTGGACATGCCCCTGTTGGAGCGAGGGGGTGACGACCACCACAGGAGTCTGGTTGTGTTGTTGGGACTGTGGCAGTCCCTTTATTGTGAGGTTGCGGTGAATCGTGTGGCCGCAGTCGATTGATCGGCCGAGGTTTGGCAGCAGCTGTGAGCCTCAGCAGCTCCTACAGAAACCTCCTCACAAAGAGGATCACACACGTTAATTTACACACGACGTCCGTCAGATTTTAGCCTAAAATTACACAGCAGCTCAGCGGTTCTGTTGTTCCAGAGGAGTTTGTGTCCAAATGAGCCCCATCAGCGTGGCCACCTGAGGTGTTTATCGTTCTCCTCTTCACAGAGAGTGTGTGCGTGTGTGTCAAACCTCAGTCATCCAGACTCATCAGTAAGCCCTGCAGATTTATGACTTCCAGTGACCTGAAACATTCCTGGCTCGCACACCTAATACAGAGCGCCATTGTTATCCAGCTCCCCTTTCCTTTCCACACAAAGGCACGTCCTCAAGACCAGTCAGAGAGTCAAGAGCCGCTCTCAAGCCTGTCACAGGCAGCCCTGAAATGATGACCATTTTAGTGTGATTTTTTTTTTCTCACTGCATGGAGATTTCAGCGTGGAGCGTAAGAGTAGGGCGAACACTTTAAACTCCAACTCCCAGAAATCTTTGTGAAAGTATGTGAGGAATGCTCGCTGGGCCACTGGGAAAGCTGCAAGGATGTGCTTTTTGCGGGGACTGGGATTTCAGCAGCCCAGAAGCAGGCTCAATCAGGCATTCAAAGCAGACTTTGTTGTAAGATTACTGGGAATTACAGCAAGTATTTTAGCTCTGATGTATCATGAGGGGAAAGGCTGAAATTCACAAAAACAAAGCTCAGAGTTTGGCGAGTCCAACCGGACATTTTACCCCAGCGGTAGGGTTCTAGTTGCTGCGTGTAATCTAGATAAGAGAAACCTGATTTCCTCGTGAGTTGATTAACCATTGTTGTGTGCAGCTGATAGCAGTTCCACAAGCTCTTATAGTCGTCAGCAGTTGAAGGAGGGGCTTCGTTAGCATGACCAAAGAGTGTTTTCTGCGTTTGTTCTCTGCTCGTCGATTTATAGGTTTTCTCACTTGGAGGAATGTCTTCTGTCACCACCTGACACCGGCTTTCCAATAAATCACATCGCAGCACAGACGCTCTGCTGATGCGCAGCAGATACAGAAAGGTGTCAGCTTTTCTGTCAGGCTTTAACAAATGCAGAGAAACGGGGCTCAAGCGCAATGTGGACAACAGGAGGCGAGAGATGAATGCAGAGATGATGAGAGGTTCCTAATTTCTCCCGTCGAGTCCCGGTTTGACAGCTGCTCGGCTGAACTAAAATCAGATGATCATTTCAGCATATCTTCCCCTGATTTAAAGATGCCAAATTCCTTCTTACTGAACCTTTACAGGATCTTTGAAGTACATAGGGGTGGCTTGTGTGTTTATTAGTTCTCTGCCTCGGGGCTTCTCCAACAGTCAGTTTTTCTACTCCATTAGGTCTGTTAGCCGTGATGACTCAGTCTCATCTACCAGTCATAATGTTGGTGGTTCATTCCCCGGCTTGTCCTCTCCACATGCAGTTGGGCGAGATACTGAGCCCCAAATGGGGGTCCTGATGCTTCTATCAGAGTGAGGAGAGCGTGTGCATTATGGATAAAAAGTGCTAGAGTGCATAGAACAGCGTGCTGTATGTGTGTGAATGGGTGGATGTGGCCTGTAGTGTAGAAGCACTTTGAGTGCTCAGTAAGAGTAGAAAAACATTATATAAATACAGTAGGAAAAAAATACTCCACATTTTGGGAATAATGTGTCTTAAAGAAAACGGAGGCCTCAGAGCTGCTCTTGAGCTCCTGACTCCGTACAGTACATCTGGTGTGTCGTATGTCAAGTTTGCTCGATGTGCCTCGAGTCTGCTGACCCGCAGAGAGGCGTGTCAGTGGTGGATTATCGCCGCTAATCGCCAAAACACAAGTGCTATTGAAGCGGGGACGTAATTGCCATTGATGATCTCGATGAGCTGTAACAGGGCGGCGTATCAGCCAGAGGTCAAGTTTGTTCCTGTGGGTACGCTCGACGTCTGCGTGCAGCAGAGAGTCTGGAGATGGAGCCGTGCTGGTTAGATGATGGCGTGTGATGACTTATTAGATTGAATGCAGGGTACAAATACCTGAGAAAGTGGAGGTTTTTCTGTTGACCTTGGTATAATATTATGTAAATTATTGTAAAGCACTCAAAACGGGCCTTTGGCAGGCGACTGCACACGTTTGGTAGGCGTATAGTTAAAGCAGTTAAAAGTCTTGTAGTTAAAAAACGTAAAAATCACCATTTAAGAGATTTTCCCTTGATGGAAGACCAAAACCTCGGTGTTTTTTTTACCATGCAAGGAAAAACCCTGAAGAAGAAATCGCTAAGGTGATGATGAGTATGAGGAAGATGCAGCTGGATGGGCTGAAGGTTTCCAGAGTTTGAAATGTATAGGCTGTCCCTCCTCATCCTATCCTTCTCCATTTTCCCCAATAATTGACTGACACACTTCCTGTAGGTCAGTGAAAATATTTCAACTCCTGCACGAGTTCTGTCCTCCCTGAAACCATGCTGCTGTTCAGTCAGTAATTTACCAGCACAGACGCCCAGCTGTTGGGGGGCATCAGAATCTCTTATGTGCAGGGAGACCCTGATATGCACAGATGATTCATGAGGAGCCACGATTAATCTGACTGTGCAAGCCGCCGAGGCCCCGCAGTACCGACCGCCTTCATTTCTGATGATTGTTTCTTTTTGGTGACGGCGGATACCTCGAGCTGCTCCCGGCCAGCTCCTGCAGATAAGCCGAGCAGCTCCGAGGGTTTTTTTGTTGCTGTGGAATGAGTGTTATGTTAGGCATGCCTACACTAATGCTCAGGGGCTCTGCTCGCTCGCGGCCCCAGACAAAGCAGCAGAACAGAGGCAGTTCCCACGTGTCTACCTCCTCCTCTCATCCCGGCCCTGTAGGCCTCCTTTATTAGCTCTGTTATGCAACGGCCATGGCCGGCCTGCCGCTCAGCAAAGGGAGGCCTTTATGCTTGGTCACAAAGCACACCAAATTCAATTATTCTGGAAAGGGTGAGCGGTGTTGCCAGCACCGAAGGGTTATTCACATGCGCTGAACCCCGCTGTTATTTTGCTTCCTCCAGTGTTTTCATTATGATGGCTCTTTTTTTTGTCTTTTGGTGGGGGGGGGGGGGGGAGGCTACGAACATGTCAGTGCTTGATCTGGTGTCATTTTGCCCCGTGTTCTTTTTCACGAGCAGACAATATGTTTGTCTTCAGCTTTCACCTCGCTCCTTGTTCTGGAAGCTCGAACACTTTTCCTTCAGCTGCACGCCCCTTTGAAGTCCAGCTTTCCCAGCTGACTGTCCTGTGTTTGGCTTTCTTTTTTTCCCTTTGGATGATTTAGTGCAACAAAAACAACATCAACGCTCATCCTGCTTTACGTCGGTTCTCAGTGTGCTTTCCTTTAGCAGCTCCAGCCAGCACGTTGCAGGTTGCTGGTGTTTTGTGTGTATATTGTGAAGAATGCTACCTAAACAGGACATGCCAGACCCAGTGGACCAGCCTCCAGCTCTGGGCCAGCATTGTTTTTTTTGTTTTTTTTTTCTTCCTCTTACACATCTGCACAATTCTTATTCAAAAGGGAAGAAAAATGCAGTCACAACCCCGAATCTGCTCTTTGGTGTTTTGTGCTTTACAACTTCTTAAAACCTGCAGTTCTTCTTTTATTGTATTTCACCAGCTCTTCATGTTCTTCTGATTGATTTTTGTCTTTTTATTTTAAAACTACTTCTGAAGATTTCAAAAAACATTAATATTAACAATTAAACATAAAAGACATGGGAAAACCCAGCAGAGCAGGTAATCTGTGTCCAAGCAGCTCCAGTAAAGTGCAACTGTCTGCTTGTAAAGCCTGACATAACTAGCTATTTCCGGGTATAAATACGCCTTCAGTTCCCAAAAGCAAACAAACACTGAGGCACGTTTGACAGTTAAAAACCATCCAGGCTTTTCTGCCAGCTGTTACAATAAAATGTAACATCACGCAGGACGAGTGTAAAGTTGTTCATGCTGAGGTTCCTGATAGAGACAAATGCCATCATATGGCAGGAAGAAGGCTTCAGTCATGCTCATGCCGATGCATGGTTTGGATTTCTCGCTATGAAGAAGTCCTGATCCTAAGCTTAATGACCACAGAAATTTTAGTCCGTGGGAGAGTGATTCTTTTCTAACGTGTTAATGTAGTTGGTGTTCGTAGCTGTGATGTCCACCGTGACTTCTGAAACGCCTGTTTTTAAAGAGTAGTGAAACGCCGGAGAGGCCGAGGAGTACGACAGGTGATTTGGGAGGGAAAGAAGGGACAAAGCGCCGCAGCAGGTTAGAAAGGCGAGAGCCTCGTGCAGTCGACACGGAAACGGGGTCATGACATCATCGGTTCACGAGCAAACTGTCCATTCAGAACCTCAATAACAAATCAAAGACGTGTTTTACAAGAATCAATTATTCTGATTTTCACTTTGATCCAAATTGTTTTTGCAGAGATCAGAAAGAGTCCTTTTTGTTTTGTTTTCCAGTATACATTAATTTAGCTTATTATGTAAACTCTGATGAACAAAAGATAAACGCATTATAAAATTCTGACGGGGTGCCCTTTATGAAGCAGACTCCTGTTATTATCATTTCAATATTTTATAAAAATTTAAACCTTAAACTTAAAGAGAAGTTTAAAAGCAGACTAGTTATTGTCTATAAGGATTATATAAACATGGTTTGTAATGCTGTGTAATGTAGCCTGCGTTCATTAACAACTATGATATTTAAAGCAGAGGTTCCCATTTTAGGACCTGAAAAAGCATCAGAAGACTCCACCGGCCATCCGATTTGAGAACCGCTGAATCACAGTAATAAACATTTGTTATATTTTACAGCCCTTGTTCGTTTGTTTGTACAGCAGGACTTAGTTAGCATTGGCTCGTGGACACGGGGGCTTTAAAAGAGCAGTTTGACACCTTGGGATGTGTAATTACCGGCTTGTTTGCAGATAGTGAGATGAGAAGATTGATACTGCTGTCGTGCCTGTGCAGTTAATATGAATCTGCAGGCTGCAGCTTAGCTTAGCACGACGATAGGAAACAGGGGAAAGAGTCCAAAGGTAACATAATCCCTCCACCAGCACCTCCAAAGCTCACTGATTAGCACGTTAAATCTTGTTTGTTTATGTTGAAAGGTCAAGTTTGGACATTGTGGTTCCAAAGGGGGTTATGTGAGTTACGTCCATAATTCTACAGTCAGACAAAAAAAGTTCTGGCACTCGATTGCAGCAATTTCTAATGTCCAACCATTGGAAATGCACAGATATGTTGTCCCAAATCGACTGTCTAATGTTACAATGCCACAGACTAATGTTAAATAATGTGAGTTATCATTGGCAGTGGGTGATGATAATGTGTCACATGAACATTGTGCTTTATAAGAATTTAAAGGTAGCATAATAAAGCGCTCAAAGACCTTAAAGAGGAGCCATTACACTAATTTCCAGGTTCTTATTTTTATTGTCTAGTAGAGTAGATTTTATTCACAGTAAATGAATAAAATAAGCTTTTTTCCTATTTTTTTTTAACCTCATACTGGGCGTTGGTGCAGCCGTCCAGTTCATCATCTGCTCAACACAAGCTTCTTTAGCGTCTCTTTTTTTTTTTTTTAAAGCCAGCCTCCTTCTGATTGGCTGCCCCTTGCAAACAGAAGGTTTGAAAAGCAGGTGGGTGGGGCTTTTGTGCTCACAGCCAGTTCTATATGCCTGAGATGACCATATTAGGGATATCATACTGGTCAAAGAGTAGAAAGAACTGTCTGAAGTATGTTTGTTTGATTCTTTTATACAAAAGTATAACAAAACAGATTTTCAGTTCTGCATTAAAAGAAAATGTGAAAATAAGATGCTTAGAGCCAATCTTAGAGCTCTGGACACAACCTGCTCCAGACCAGATTGTGTGTTCAGCATTAATTACCCTCTTCATGTTCCTGTTTAAATATGCCACACAAAGGCTCCACCTTGCTTTCTTCTCATATTGTTTATTAGGGAGATGGCAAATGGTCTGCAAGCAAAAAAAGAAAAAAAGGCCACAAGTGTTGTTACCTCAAAAATTCCTTTCTGTGTTAAAAAAGAAATGTGAAAACAACTTTGGGAGGAATGTCATTTATGTCCAGACCATCAGAGAGGCCGGGTGCAGCGTTTCAGAGTGAGGCCTGAAGCAGCTGGCAGGCAGACAGACAGACAGACGGACGCACAGACACCCGGTTCTCCCATTATGTGTTGAATCTTATAGAAATAGGTCTCTATAAGTAGCCTGAGATCCCCCTTCTTTGTACACATTTAGACAGCGCCTGAGCACATGGACTGGGCTCGGGCTCTGGAGCTGATAGCTGTGACAAAAGTTAGTCTGCGGTGAACAAGGAGGGCTATCATTCTTAAGAAAGGGGGTTTTAGCCCCTTAAATAAAAATTATTGATATGAAAAATTATTACTTAAATGCAAATGCAAAAGTAGCTCTTTGGAAATACAACTCTGAATACCACAGTACAAATGAACATTCAATCATCTTCTGTTTTTAAGGCCTCGTCTGTATATTCCCCAAGTGGATGCTGGCGGTTTCTGGTTGAAACTGGCCTCAGATACCAACAAAATCCTGCTTGTGATTGCTTTAGTTGTTAGCAGATTGCCACCTGTGCCGATTTTTGTCTGCAAACAAATCGCCATCTTTCAGCGGTGGTATTGAAAATTGGAAAAAGGGCAACGCAAACTGGAAACGGAGACCATTTGTAAAAGTCGTAGCCAGAGTGGCTTTATTAGAGAAAACTGGCTAATGTTAGCTTACTTTTGCGTAGCTGCTAAAACAGACGAATCACTGGACATGCAGTGCTGCAGCTAGCTGGTTAATTATAGTGCGCATCCTTGCAAAATAAAGCTACATTCGTTTTTGTTTTCCTTATGTGGAGTTTGTGTTGTGCTTGGAACTCTTTGTTTGATGTTGGTGATTAGTGGACTCATTTCTAGGCTAAGGTTGGCTAGCTCGGTGAAGAAGATAGGCGCTGAGGAAAAAGGCACTTGGGATTCACATCTGACCTTCACATAGAAATCAGTCCACAAGCTGTTAGAGGCAACCAAGAGAGTTGGGGAAGGCCTCATTTTTAAATGGGCTTATTGGCAATAAAAAACACTTACTACACAAACAAAAAGCTGCATAATGCACTTTTAAATTAGGCCACAAGCTAAAGTGATTTTACATGTTTCCTTCTGTGTCAGAATGCATTAAATAGCCTTCAGTCTATGTGTAGTGTTGGTAATTGCACACCGACACTGACTGCACTGAGTGGTAAAACAGGTTCATGTGTAGACGGCAGCTCTTCAGTCCATTGAAGTCAGTTGAAGTGTCAAAGGCTGCATTTTCTGAAGCTGAAAGCTTGGGTTGGAGTTTTAGTTTTCCTCAAGACGGCAAACACAAAGAAAACCTCGTTATGTTGAACCAGACTCGTAGCACACCCCTCTGATCACATAAGCGGTGCGTGCTGTGCAGAGCTCAAACCTCAGTTTGTATCTGCAGACTTTGGCAGTCGGTTTGTGGGATCATAAGTCTCTCAGTGGCTGATTACGAGTGTTGTGATTCTGAGTTGATCCCTCTGCTGTGGTCGACTGGCTGTTTTATCACACTAGCGCATTTATAACGAACCAAACAAAGACCAGTGTCAAAAATGCGGCGTGCACACATTGTTTTGGGCCGTCTGCATTAAAGCAGAGAAATCAGCCGCATGTTTTATAATTTATTGTGAACTGAATGAACCGAATGAAAGACGGCAGCGGCTGGAGCGTCTTTGAATTGTTGTTAGCTGCTTGAAAACATGTGGCTGTCGAGCCTTAGTGAGCTCATTGTGGTCAAGCTGAAGGATAGAAACCCAAATCCAGGGTATTAAATCCAGCTTCTTGGGTCCTGTAAAGAAATATATGGAGGCAGTATTATTTTTAGTGGAATGTGCAGACTTCATTCTGGCAAATTTTAATTGTCGCGGCACAGAAGCAAAACAAAGGCTAAGGAGCTGGTGGGGATGACCCAGCCGGACGAGGTCCAGCGGCCCAGACTCCAGTTTCACATGCCTTTCCCATGCAGCGGCCCGTCGCCTTCAGATAGAAATATCCTCTGGGACGACCCAGGATGGCACAGATTATTCTAGAATTAGCAAATGTCTTTAACAACTAAATATATTTTGCTGGGAATTTGCGGTGCACGAGCAGGCCCGGCAGCATCTCGTTGCTCCACAGCTGAACATGCTTGTCATTCTCGCAGCCTCTATTTTTTTCTCTTTCAGATATAACTCATTTTCTGTTTCCGCTCAGATTGAAAGAGGATCCCGGAGAATGTGTAATGTTTTAGAACAAACCAGTCACTGCTGGCAGTGCTTGAACAAACATGCCAGTGTTTCCTTTATATATGCTTATAGTTCTCTTCTTAATATTTCTGTGTTGCTCCTGTTAATTCTTTATTTTCTTTTTCAATTCTGAAAGATGTATGGCGACTAGAATGAGGACTACACCAATTATTTTCTGTAGCAGTTTTCTCGCATATATTTTTGCCCTGAACTTTTCTAGACATCAACCAAAAAAGGTCCAAATGTCCAGTACAGTCGGACCAGATCTCGGAGGGTCTTTGAGCTTTGTGTTTTGGCTTCTGCGTGCCCAGTTCAGACAGTTCCGTCGTCTAAACCGTTTTGGGTATATCCAGTAGTGCAAACAGATCTGAAGTGTGCAATTTCTTGCTGTTTGCTACGTGTGAGAAAGTGAAAGTATCTCAACCGGATTCTCCTGAAATTGTCCGAAGTTCATGGTTGAAAATGTCTCTATTGGTTATTCTGCTGACTGAGTTATTAGAGTTTCCAGAACCCGAGGTGACAAATTCAGAGGTCGTGATTTGTTTTGTATAAAGGTAATCATTGGAAACGTAGATAACACCTTGACTGAGAAGCTGGGACCAAAGAAAGATGCTTAAGAAATTGTTGAAATAACTTTTGTGAGCTTTAGTTAAAACCTCCACAAATAAAGAGGCTGATGGCTGCTAAGTTTCAGAGAGCCAGAACTTGGTCTGCAGTCCTGCTGGAGAGGATGAGAGGATGCAATCGGTCTTGGCTTTAAGATGAGAGTTGATGTCAGCGTACTGCTCAGAATGGCTTTCCTAAAATGCTAATGTCATGCAGGTTTCTATGTTCAACATAATTAAGCTTTTTGGCATGCTTGCAAGCCGTGTTCATGTTCTTGTGAGCTTTAAGTGTGCATTTCCTGTGTATTTAAAGCTGAAAATTTTTCTGCAACCAACATTTTTTAACCTTATGTTAAAGCTTGAGGAAACGCCAGGCGATCGCTGAAGTTAATATTTATTCTTGGGAGACTTTGAGATATTTCAGACTGGAACGAATTTGGTGGACAGCCCAACCCACAGAAAGATTTTGCCATCCAGAGAGTGGCTAAAAACTGCCTAAAGTCCCTGAGAGCACCTGCTGTGCAGTCACTGTAATCCTGCAGCAGCTCTAAAATAATCCTATAGGAATACAGTTATTATAGAAATAAGTGTTTGGCCCTAAAAACAGCCAAACAGTATCTGGGCGCTGCTGGGTGAAGCTTCCTGTTGGCTGTCTCATCAGCTGTTTTCACACAAGCTCTGCATCCCTGAATGTCCCATACAGTCACATTGGACGTTAACATCTTTAACCATGTCAGTGCCCTAGTACACAGTCAGAGTGTAGTTTGATTGCTCCTGTTTCAGTGTCGTGGAGGTCCCGTGTCCTGCCTCCTGCACCGTCATCTAACTCAGTGATTTTCATACTGTGTGTGTGTCCATGGAGCTCCAAAGGGAAAACCCACTTTGAAGGCAAATCTATATCCATATCTGTTCAAAACAGATTATTGTTCATCTGACATGACAGAGTTTCCTCCTCTGCCTGCGTTAGAAGACAGAAGCACTGATTTCTGTAGCTCCTTTGTGGCCCTAACAGGACAGAAGTGTGAGGTTTCTGCTGCTTTGTTTCGGTCCCTTTTTCATTATTTTACTAAAACAGTTCAGTAAATTTATTTTCTTGGATGTATTTTGGATCCATTTCTTTGTAGGGTTGTCACATTACTAGAATTTCAAGCTCAATACTGATACCAAGTAAATACTCAGTACCATTATTGATACCACGGGGGGGAAATAAGAGGCATGATTTATTAAAAAAAAAAAAAAAAAGAACAATTCGAATATCAATGAAAACACAGTTTTTTAGTTGTATCACGTAGTGTGAAAAATACTGTAACAACAACTGTAAGATTTATATGACATATTTAAGATTGTCAAGTTGTGCACAACACAAAAAAGAACTGACTTGTTTCCATTGCTGATTAAATAGTTGCCACTGTTTCTATTTGCTGGTAGGCTTTTCTCAGCTTCAGTCCGGGACCAACAGATTGACATTTATGATAAACGTTTCACTGCTTCAGTGTTGTTGAAACAGGAGCTTTACTGACCCCTTGAAATTCCTCATAAAGTGTTGTTCAGTGTTGCGAACATTAACTACTTCAGCTGCCGGTGAGGGGAGGGACTGTGTGCCTGCCTGTGTGCAGCGGTGCTGTGTGAGGTTGTGTTAGCTGGAGGAGGCAAAGACGGCACTGTTCATATTGATACTGTTGCAAATGATCATCTAATCCAGTAGTGATGGTAATTTTATACAGCCATCGAAGGACGAGACGTGTTATGTAATGACCCGTGGCGGGTGGGCGGGGGGTGGCGTCCACCGAAGCATCTGCTCAATAACTCCAGAACCGTTCAGCCTACACTTGCCAAACTTGGCGATATGGACCAAAAATGATATATCTATTTTTTAGCTGAATGCCGATATACGATATATACCTCGATATTTTTTCTTCCCAAAGGGTATAAACAAAAAGGCACTTCTGAGTCAAAGCTACATGTCCCAAATGTCACACGAGCACTTTATTAACATTCAGCTGTAGATGTACATGAGAAATTTCTCAAAAATAAACTATTGGCATATTTAAATGATAATGCTCCTCAAATAAATGAATGCTTTTTTCCCCTCCATAACAAAAGACTCACAGCTGTGCTATTAAAACGTAAACAGAAAAAGTAGAGCAAAAATGGCAAAAGGCTGATTTATTCTTTAAAAAGCCAGTCTGCAGTAGGGGTGTGCAGTATACATCGTCTACCATGCTACTGACTGGGGAAAAAGCAACAATCAAAACGCCTCGACTCCACGCGTTACTACTTCATGCTTTGGTACAGGCTGCTGCGTGTGCGCATTGAGAGTGCCCATACTGTTTGCTAGCATAGCTGCCTAAACAACACATCTAAAGCTGGAAATGAGTGAACACACTGCGCCGGGGGAAGAAATTCAGACATCGCCAGCCTCGCAGTCTGCCGCGAGATCATCTTCACTCACAGCAAGACGATCCAGGTTCGATTCCCGGTCCGGGCCGTTATGTGTGGAGTTTGCATGTTCTCCCCGGGTTTCTTCCGGGTGCTCCGGTTTCCTCCCACAGTCCAACGACATGCATGTTAGGTTGATCGTGGCCGTAGGTGTAAATGTGTGCGTGTGCATGAGTGTGTGTTGGCCATGCGATGGACTGGTGACTTGTCCATGGTGAACCCCACCTTCGCCTTACGGGTAAAGCAGTGAGGGAGAGAGGCGGGGCAGCATGAAGTTCTGCAGAGACAAATTGGGAGAAGAGAAAGGTGAACTGGTGGATCTGCAAGTATGATTGTAACGCGACATGGACTGTATCGATATAAACGATATTGTCTCATCTTATATCGCGTATGAAAATATATCGATATTTCTTAAAATCTTGATATATCGCCCAGCCCTACTTCATGGGTAGATAGCTTATGACTAAAGCAAGGTTGGGATTGTACATGGGGTCACTGGGGTCAAGATCAGGGTCACTGTTACTTAAAGTAGAATAACCGGGTGACAACGAGCAGTGTCAGGACAGTGCAACAGGCGTGTTTTGCCTCGCTAGGCAGTGCTCTTATTTATAAATTAGTATCAGACTATTGATTTGTTTGTTTTTGACAACCCTAAATGGCACATGCCCAAGCAAAGGTATTGATATTGTATCATAACTGGAAAAAAGTTGGATTATGCATCCATACTTTACAATAAGCCCCACTAGCATAACTGGCATCCATTGCTGCATCAGGCGCTTTAACACAATTGAGCAAACCATGTGACAGCCTGTGTTTGCGATCCAGCATTTTTTTTTTTTAAGCAGGACGAGGTTCAATCTGAGCGGATGTTTGTTTTCCAGGTGCGTCCTTAGCTTGCTCGGTGTCAACATTAGCGAGTTTCTCCTGACGGGTGACACGCTCCCGCTCATCGCTGCATTCTCCTCGCTGTCAGTCAGAGCCTTCCGTGTATCACGCTGTAGTAATTCATGTGCAAATGGAGAGAGTGAGCAAAATTCATTGCAGTTTAATTTTTCCTCTGTAGGGGAAATGAGGGCACAAAGGCACAACCTACTCAAACCTTTTGTGCAGTTGTATAATACACTAATAATGTACAGTTGTGACACAATCACACTGCACACCCTGACTTGCCCCACGTGTTTTTAGCGTGCCTCAGTGTCCCACGTGGGAACCCTGGAGCCTTTACAGAAGTGGGAATGCGTCTCTCCTGTTTTGTACTCCATGCAAGAAACTTCGATGTCCTGACTCGAATCCCGCACATTTTATTGAGGCACAGCTTTTTCGCTCTCACAGCTGTGTCGACTGAGGGTCAGAAAATATCATAAAGATTTCTTCTGGTTTAAAGAGGCCCAGAAATGCTGACTTGCTACACACAGCTAGCTTTGGTTATCCAGTTTTCTGGCTGAATCCTCTAAACGCATGCTGTCACGTTGCCTCTGTGCTGCTGTGTGTCCCTCCTCTGTGTGAGCTTGTTGTGCAGTGGTTAGACTCTCACCCAAGACCAAGACATGACTTGGAAAAACAGAGGCTGCTGTCACAAGACTGTGTAACAAACCAAACATTCAGATATTCAGATTCAGATCTGTGAGAGGGCATGTTTTTCCCCTCTGCCTTTTTTTTTTTTTTTTTTTTTTAGGTCTCCCCAGGGAGGTCAGAGGGCAGTTCAGGACTAACCTCCCTCTGACGTCACTTAGCTTCCCATCCAAAGCCTCTTGTGGTTGTTCTTTCTGTTTTTATAACTGTTTCGGAGCACCCAAAATAAAGCAGAACTACTGTACATTGCTACTCTTCATATAACCTCGTGTTGCTTTATTGCTTGTGATTTTTCTTCTCATGGTTTTTCCTTGAGTTTCTTTATGTACATGAAACCTGACAACAGCTGTCTTACAGTCCTGTATGATTGATTTTTAAGTATTTACAAGTGCAGTTAGTGTCCGCTTGCCTTTAACAAACACTTAAAGCAGGAGCAGGTAGGGAGTGTGCTCTTGTTTTCCTTGTCCTGGTGTTTGGCAGCTGGACAATGCACATAGTTCATGTGAGACTACTTTTAACCCGCTGTCACCATGCTTCAGCCTGCCTGTAGTTATTTTTGAAGCTGCTGCAGGTCTATGCAGTTCTTTTTAGGAGGAATATTTGGGTCTTTGCTGTGCCAGGGTTTTCTAGCAGGCAGAGGCCACTGATAAGGAAAATATGAGGTGAAACGATGAGTCAGTCGTTCAGTCTAGTGGTTCTCAGTTTGACCTCTTCAGGGGTGGAAATTATACAAACCAAACCGTCAGAGGATCAGCTGGTTTTGTCATTAAAGGGTAAAAAGTGAATTAAAAGTGTGTAAAATGAAGCAGGATATGAATATAAATGGATGTGAGCTTGTAATGTAAAATCACATTAAGTGGTCAAGATTACAAAAGTACTACAGTTAGTTAAAAAACTCCCCAAAACTCTGCACGGTCACGTACTCGCCCGTGATGCTGCTCTGCTACTTGTGATGCTGACGGTGTTAGAGATGCACTGAGCTGATCGAATATCGGTCCGATTCCCGACTCGAACCCAGACTTGGTCTCAGTCACAACAGGACAGTCTGCTGTTCACTTCTGTTATTCTGTCTTTACTTTTGTCACTTCCTATGCTTTTGACAGAACGAAAGATTCAAGAGCGTTTTATTGTCATGTGCACAGTAACCAGTTACACTGAACAATGAAAACGTATATACATAAGAGACCATGTAGAGGAAGTTGCAGTGAATGAAGAGTGTTTGGGTAATGGTACGACAGCGTAAGTGTACGCAGTCTTGTGTAAAGTGTCGTATGCATATAGTGCAATTTTCAGTCTAAAATACAAAGCAGGAGCACTGTGTGTGTGTGTGTGTGTGTGTGTGTGTGTCCTCGTGTCAGAGGTGGCAGTTCACAAGTTGAATGGCCTGTGCAGAAAAGCCGTTCCTCATTCTGGTGGTTCTTGATTTCACACTCCGATACCGTCGCCCTGATGGCAGGAGTGTAAAGAGGCCGTGTTGTGTTGGATCTTTTATAAACTCAATCAAAGGATGGGCCAAAATTGAAAACAGGGTCCAAGTCGCGGGCTGAACGGGATTAACATTTATTGAACATCTAAAACTGAAAATATTTTAATCAGCAATAATTTTTAATGGCCAGAAAATAGCAACGTTTTCCTCAACACATTAAATAAAATATAAAATGATATTTTTCTTCAAAAGTAACATCAGAGAAAATGAGAATATTTCAAGCTAATAATTTTTTCAGGTAAAACCTGTGATGTGAATTTCTGTGCGTCAAAGTCAGGAAAACACTGCGTAAACTGCGCAGCGTGTCCAGTTTCTCAGCAAAAAGCGCCGCTGCAAACACAGCGGTGGCGACCTGGTCTTGATAAAAGTGGCATCAATTCCCCTTTTCGCGTCTCGCAGGTGTGACTTTACTTGAAAAGCTTTCACTGCGTCATACGTGTGCGTAATCACACGGTCCTGTTCCTGAAGCTGCAGGTTTGCACATTAAGATGCTTCATTATGTCGCAGAGAAAGGCCGACTCACACAGTCACCTTTCATCCCGGAGCCCTGCTGAGTCTTTTCCTTTACTTTCTATGAACTGCCAGATTTTCCCAGGCAGCTCATCACACGTGTGAGAAGGCACGTCACCAAATTCAGAATCTATTTCCTCCAGAAAAGACTGAAAGTGCTGGTGATTTAAACCTTTGCCTCTTCTAAAGTTCAGTTTCTGTGATGATGCTGTGTTGTACTGGGAGGCAACACAGTCATGAGTAAAGAGGAAGTTGGATGTAGCTATTGTGATGTCACCCATTGAAAGGTTACAGTGAAGTCCTGTTATGAAGCCTCAAACTGAGCGCTTTGACCTTCGCCATCTCGGTGTTTTGAAATCAGATGTGATGAGCAAGGGGTGGATCTGACTGTGAAACTGCACGCTCAAGCAAGTATAGCCTAGATAATCCTTAAACCCATCAGTAAAATGTTCAGAGGTCAGGGCCAAGTACAACTGTCCCATTGACTTCTACAGGACCTGCAGGTTTTTTTGCAACCGCAGGTATCGCCCCCTGGTGACCATTAAAAGGAATGCAAATTTAAGGCACTTCTCTGTTAGCTTCACTGTTCTGAACTAGAAGCTGCATCCATTTTTTTTTTATATATATACTGTCTAGTATGGTCAGCAGTACCACAGAACGTTACTTTCAGGTGGAGCTGGTGTGGAGGAAGCCCACAGGAAGGGGTCAGCAGTTTAAGGTGTTTCACACCTGCTACCTGTAGTAGTTTGTGACTTACCTGCAAACTGTGGTCACGTGACAGCTGAAAAGCTCAGATGACAGAACCTTTCTTGGCGGCCTCTTTCTCTTCTCACTCTCATTGTTTGGTGTAACACTTGTCAGAAACGTTTTATTGCACGTGAAGTGATGTGATGGATCATCCTCAAACCAAACAATAATATTTCACGTCTCTTGCTGGCTTGACTCCACACCTAACGTGTGTCTGTGAGGACATGCGCTTAGACTAAGCCTGAGTAAATGACAGCAGTTTTGCAGTAAAGACTCTCACGCTGAGCTGAAATGTAACTAGTGCAGATAAATTAGGAGAAAAGGTATTTAAAATTATTTTGGTTCCTTTGTCGTTGATTCATTTACTAATAAATACCAGTTCAGTACGTTTATAATGATGGATGTATTTATTTGTTTCATTATTGGTATCAGATTGGTGCCCACTATTAGCAGACACTGTACATTACACCAAGTATCACATTGGAGCAGGAAAGAGTTGTTTAAAGGCGTCCTCAGACAATATTGTGAACATGGGAGGAGTTGAAGTTGTTCTGCTGGAGAAACAATTTAATGACTCTGTAAATTACCCCAAGTATCACATATATTCTTTTATAGATTTATCTGCGACAGGCCATAATCGGCCCATCATGTCAGTCAGTGTAATTTTTACTTGTATTGTCTTAAATGTCTGTTTAAGTCATAATGTTGATAAAGCCAAATCATATGATTTTTGCATACATCTGCATCTGCAGTGATCTGTCGGAGAGAAGCAGCAGCATAGGACCTGCTTTTTTCCATTCCGTTCAGTAAACATGTTTGCATTGGAACGTCTTGTTTTTATGTCACTTTAATAAGAGCGGCGGAGTGATTCTGTGTTGACTCATCAGCTGGTGGCGTTTGGCCTGAATGCCGGTTCTTTGACTGAAAAGAGGAAGTGAGATCTGGTGAAGTGAGTTTGTCCTGAGGAATGCTGTGCAGAATGCCTCAGCCGCTCTCTCAGGACCGTCCCCTCATTGTGTGCGTACCTCGCCGGGATCAGGATCATGTGGCGTCTGAATTGTGAGCATGCTGTGGTGGTTGCTGGTCCTACTTTTTCCTTTGTGCTGATCTGATGGAAATTAGTTACTGTATGGGCTGCTGTCATCAGACCCGCTGCACCACATCTCACAGATGTGAGTTTAGGTTGGGGGAGATCGTCATGCATCAGGCTGATGTTATTCAGCTTGGCCCTGCATTTCAGTTTCCTTTTTTATTGTTTAAAAATGTTAGTTTTTGTTAGTTTTAGCCTTCATCCATTCCTTTTTCTTATCTGGGTTATGGGGCAGCAGTCTAAACAGACAAGCCCAGACCTTCCTCTACCCAGCCATCTCATTTAGCACTTTTGGGGGGGGACACCAAGGTGTTCCCAATCCAGCTGGGAAACACTGTGTGACCCGAGTCTTCCCCAGAGTCTCCTCAAAGTTAGAAATGTCCAAAACATCTCACCTAGGAGGCCTCCTGATTAGACCACCTTGGCTGGCTCCTTCGATGTGGAGGAGCAGCAGCTGTACTCTGAGCCCTTCCTTAATAATCAGGATCTTCACTCTATCTCTGAAAACTCATTTATGCTCGTTATGGTCGCCCTCGTGAACGGCGGCACGCAGCACAAGTGATGTCACATCCACTCGTGTGTGCTGTGCTTTGGTGTCGTCTTGACCCTTGATTTTGATACACAGGTATGAGTGGGTCAGTCTTTGCCATCTTATATCAGTACAGGAGCTCAGAGACTCACAGATTACAGAGAGGGGAGACGCTGTAACAGCTGGAAAAGATGAGATTTTTTTTGGGAGAAAACTATGAAAAAACCTTGGTGATCGCTTTACTTCCTGTTTTGATTTCTTCTACTCTGGTCTCATTTCAGCCACTTGCATCCAGGATCTTGTTCTTTTAGTCACTGCCCGTAGCTCATGGCCATAGCTGAGCTGAGGGAGGGGTCGACGGCTTCGCCTTCACATTCAGCTCTCCTCTCACCACAACAGACTGCTACCACGCTTCCATTAATGCAGCCTGTCTGTCCATCTCCTGCGCTACACTTTCTCCATATGTGAACGAGACCCTGAGAACTAACTATTCTTGAGGCAGCAACTCCTCCCCAGCCTGGAGCTGGTATTTTTTTATTTTCTTTATTTGTATAACAGGGATGATACATATAAATGTTGCTACATGTAAGTAAAGTGCGGCCTGTGCAATGTGCATAGGACTTTTAGCCACGTCTTCATTGCAGACCTTGTTCCTGGTTAGGCTTTTGAGACACAACATTTTTTTTAGCAATTTTAGTTTTATTCTTTAATCCCTTTTTTCCTTATGTGATCATTTTATTAGTAGACAGTCCCCTCACTCTTATTTTGAAAATTTGTTTGCTCATAACTGCCTAACCCCGGCATTTTTCCTTCCTGTGTTATTTATTTTTTAACTACCATCAGGCTCTCGGGTCAGGTCATAACGGACTCCCGACAGATTCCAACGGCACCGCCGTGGACTGCAGTTTTAGTGCTTATTGTGCTCTAGAGATGCACTGGGAGTCGGACACAGACTAGAACTGCAGACCGCGGAGGTGGTGGTAAACCACAGGATGAGATGATGCTTTAAAGAGTCGGCTGACTGGTTTTCTCAGCTATTTACTTCTCACAAATAAAGTAGTTGCAGGTGATATTCACTAAAGAAAATATGTGCACATACACATGCACATACCCACCCCTGCCACAAATAGGATGTAAATTCATGAGAAACACTGATTAGGTATTACTGGATATGTGGAGGCCACTGACTCACATGCATTACATCTGTCTGTCTGTAAATCTGTACACCAAAACCTCCCAAAGCTCAGGATTGATACATTCATTAGTCTAAATCTGTCATGTTTCTGCTATATGTCACACTCTGAAATATTTATTTGTGTGGCACTTTTCCCCCACTGATATGTAAGCATTTGATGGACACACAGAGTTACTTGTATTACCAAAGCCAAGTTCAAAAAGAAAAAGAAAACGGGGATTTTCCTCGATTGGATTTACCTCGATTTCTGGGTTACAGCCGGCTCATCTCTGTATGCGGCTCACTTGTGGCCAAACTAATTATATCACAATATTTTAAGGAAACTTGCGATTATGATATAGATGATATGGAACGTTTTATCGGTGATTGCAGGCAGCAGGATTTATTAGTGCAAACACAATGAAGAGCATTTTCCGTCCTCCTCTTCCAATGTGCTGCTGTCATTGATGACAGACTACCTAATTCAAAGTGTGAATCTGTTGCTACAATGTGCCAGCAGGAGCAGCATTATCGTGCGGTAGTAGTGACCCAGGATTATATACAGTGACGCAGCAAACGTAGCTTAGGTAGTTTAGTTTAGCAGTAAGTAAAGTAACTTAACCTCGTAACTCGTCAGGAGCTGCACAATATTGTCACACAATAAAGCTGAAAAATAGTTTCTACCTGGGATGGTCGATCCTTTTAGCTCGTAGCTTAAAGCCCAGCTTTACTTCCATTGAACTGCATCAGTAATTTCCATCAGCTCTTCCAGTCACATGGAGCGCAGCTCGCGAATGCAGCTGTGAGTGTTTCCTGCTCACGCGTCTTCACAGCCTGGTTGGATTCAACGGTGTGTTTTTGCCTCAAGTGGTGAAACAAGTTTGTTGTTTCCGCCTTCAGCAGGAACTTTATCCTCGCCTGTGTAGTGTGCTTCCTTACTGTTGAAGGTTGTTGAAGTAGGTGTTAAATTGTTTGAGGTTGACACGGGGCTCTCGCTCTCAGGCATGCCTGGGTTTGTCTCCTTGTTGTGGTGCTAGGTAACACAAAGGTGGTGTTGCTATAGCGGTGATATTGTGTTATGACACCTCTGTATCACTTAAACATCTACGCCAGTCTTATTAAGCCTGGACCACTGAATCTACAGTCAAGACTGACTGACTGGATCGTTCTCCATCACATGAGCCTCCTCCCGGTTTGTCTGCTTTTATTCACTTTCACAGCCTCTCTGTGACCTTTGATCTAAGCAGCAGTGGCAGCGGGTCTTCAGCGGTGGTGCAGAGGGGGAGACGTGAGGCTGTGGATTGTATTGAACATTTGGTCCTTTTTTAAGAACTGTTTCCAGCCCATACTGGTATTATAGCATGTGAATGATGCACTTCTAAAAATTTCATATCAAGGTCTTAGCTAAACACTAAATTTAAGGCTAGATTTTGCATTTTGACCACGTAGGGTTCACCTGCTGGGGGTTTCAAGAGGATTTAAAGCAATTCAGGAATTCATTTGCAGTTTAGGTTTTGGGATTGTTATTTTTCCCGTCCTGCCTTCGGCCGTTTTGGTCTTCTGACCCCATGAACTCATCTGCGTCTTCCTGTTTTCTCACCGTGAAACTGGGTTATGTTCTGAGACTTGATGGTGCTAATTGGGCAGCTTTGTGTAATTACCACATGTCAGCAAGGTGTGTCAATTATAATATAGCATGCATATGTAAAAAGATAATATTTTAAAGAATAAATGTTTACCCTTTGTTAATTAATACTTAACACACCTGTATGTACACAATAAATGAGGCAGAGCGGCCCATTAATGATAAAGTGAGACTGAAAGATGATTTCAATGAAGAGTGTGGGAACACAGTGAAGCTTGTTATGGTGTTAGAAGGCTGCAGCTGTGTTTTGATGGGTTAAATTATCTGATCCTTTAATCTCCATACGTTATTATGTTTCTATTCTTATTATTAAAGAGTGTTACTGTTTTCACTGAATTATCCTCGATAACTTTCAGGATCACCAAACCGCTGACGTTTGCCGACTGTGTTGGAGATGAACTGCCGCTCGGGTGGGAGGAAGTTTATGACCAACAAGTGGGAGTTTACTACATCGACCACATTAACAGTGAGTACATCCCACGCCCTTTATCCCCACACTATAAAAAAATGAGCGCGAGCAAATGCAACTTGTATCAAGAATACTGTATTTAACTGTAACTTGGCAGCGTGAACGGTGACTGAATATGAATACAGTGTACTGATCTTCTAGTTTGTACTTTCACATGTCTTCATGGGGTTATTTGCTGACTCCTGTTTTTGTCCTCCTTGTCAGAGACCACCCAGATTGAGAACCCACGGACTCAATGGCGGCAGGAGCAGGAGCGCATGCTGAAGGAGTACCTTGTGGTGGCCCAGGAGGCCCTCAAAGCCAAGAAGGAGATGTACCTGGTCAAGCAGCAGCGACTGGAGCTGGCTCAACAGGAAATGTTGCTCTTCCACGAGCTCTCTGAGGACAATCGCTCCATCACCAGCAGTAAGGCGCACAGATGTCCTTCACTTGTCTAGTTTCGCTTTTCTAGTAGTATACACCATCCTCTGTTTTATAATACGATGTACAAAATAGATGGAAAGAATGAGAATGAATAAAAAGGAAAGGATACGAAAAGTATGAGCCTGAAGGTCCCATGAGAACCAAACCTGACCTTGGCTGACCCAGTTATCTAGTCTGATGTCTCTTTAAAAACTATTGGGAGGGGTGCAGGTCTATCGAAAAATTTCCAAATCCTCCCTTCTAACCACCTCCACCCAATAAGCCCTCTGACTCCTGCCAGCCGTCACACACAAAGCGTCCGGGGGGCATCTGCATACTGAGAGATGACACCTTAAAATCATCATCGCTAACCAACTCTAACCTCCTCTGTGCTTTCCTTTGTGTTCACAGCGGTCTCTGGCTCCTCCTCAAATGCGAAATACGACCCTGACCAAATCAAAGTGGAAATAGCCTGTAGACGAGAGCGGGTAAGTCATTATCGCAGGAGAACAATGGGCTGCAGTGAGGGGCCCTTTTGGGCAGAGAAAGGGGCTGGGGTGTGGCCCCTACAGGATACTGTGGATCTAGCTTGGGGCCTCGAGAGGATGAGAATGAGATCATCAAAGGGTCAGGCAGAGGTCCCTCACAGGGCCATGTTAGACATTTCTCTCTGATCAGTCATACGGGTGAGGGTGTTTCTCCCGGATCAGCGACATTTTAACCTGAAGTGTTGAGTAAGGTGTAATTTCGATGTTACTGCGGAAATCTGTCCACAAATCACACACGCTGGCTTTCTTTAAGGATTTTATTGACACATCAAGCAACGCCCATAAATCAACACTGATAATTTAAAGTGATTAAAGAGCAGTCAACTTAGATTTCCTGCTCATCAGTGGAGGTAAATATAGTCTGTTAAATATCAGGAATGATTTATGTGGCCACAGTCATTAGAATGATATCAATCATAATTTATGAAATGGTTTTAGGTTGATTGATTGATTGGAATAACCCAGAGGAGCTTGTAACTTTCTGTTTGGCGTCACCATTTACAACGAATATGAGCTTAAAGGGGACACATGCTTATTTTCATCTCATCATTATTATTATTAATAATAATATTATTATTCTTGGACAGCTTTACATGATTCACAGTTTACAGTGATCTTGATTTACTTTATACTGGGCCTTGGTTCAGCTTATCAGCCGTACACAGTATAAAAGGTGGATGTAGCTACTGTGATGTCACCTCAGTCAGAATTTCCCGTGTCGCCATCTTGGTTGCAAAAGACTGGATGTGATGAGGAGGGGCGGGTCTGACTGAAAGCACTCACTAATTAATGACTTGTGATTGACAGGTTTTTAGTGAGTGTGTGATTTCATATCACATATTATCCTCCCTTTGAAATATAGCATGACCAAGATTTACAAAACAGATGTAATTTTTTATTCAGTATCAGCAGGAAAAGTGTTCAAGTTAGAAAGCTTTTCCCATAGACTTCTACAGGACTGGCAGTCTGTTTGTAGCCACAGCTATCGCCATCTGGTGGCCTTCAGATAGAATGCAGAAAGTTACGTCCATGGTTTAGAAGTCTTTGCCATCAGCTGTTTTAGCTCCTCCCACTTTTAAAACAGACTTTCTTCTAATTGGTTGCCCTTCACAAACAGAAGGTTTGAACAGCATGTGGGTGGAGCTGCGTGCCTAAAATGCTCATATCTCTCATTGATGTCATTCAGAGCCAAGAGTAGAAAAAACGTATGCTGACCTCATTTGAAACTATCATGTTTAATATGAACGTCCACAGTAATAACTCCACTGTTAGCATGCTCACAATGGGAATGCTATGATACTGACATTAACATTCATGCTGGCTTGGCTGGAGATCTTACGATGCTTTTGCTGAGGTCATGCTTAGATGTATCCTGCTGTTAGAAATAGTGAAAAACAACATTGACTGCTGTCTGTGTAGGCGTCAGGATAAGCACAATCTGACACTGTCCCAGAAATAAACAATATTTATTGGATTTATGCTTTGCATAAACTATCAAACGTTGTGGCAGATTGTAAACATGTTTATTTCTGCTGTAAAATTGGACATTTTAACACGGGAGTCTGTGGGGATTGACTCGCTTTTGGAACCAACCTCAAGTGACTGTTAAAGGAACGACACTTTTTTTGGCTTTGCTGCTCCTGGATAGAAAAATAAATGTCGCATAAATTAGAATAATCTTTTTTTTTTTCCTTTTTTTTTTTTCTTTACCTTGATTCGATACTTTGTATCATAGAACCTTCTGCTAGTCTTTAATTGTCTCTAAGCTCAGTAAACTAAAATTGATGTGCCCTCTAACTGAAATATTTCCCTGTTTCATATTAAAATAATATTTAAAAAGTCTTTAACTGGGTCACACTTCACAACCACCACATCAGTTACAGATTACTATTTTTCTAAAACCTTTCCAGCATAAAACACCTGTGTGTGTGTGTGTGTGTGTGTGTGTGTGTGTGTGTGTGTGTGTGTGTGTGTGTGTGTGTGTGTGTGTG
>JAVDPK010003022.1:72047-83598 GCA_034780415.1 Cichlasoma orientale | reverse complement strand
CTGATCAGCACATTCCTTTAGTACCCGTCCTGGTATGTTGTCCGGGCCTGCTGCTTTCCGGGTGTTCACTCTCCTCAATGTTCTCCGGACATCTGCTGTGTGTAGACAGAGTGTCCACCACGAGCAGGAGCCGGGGAGTACCCCCGGCAGCCAGTAACGATCCTTCCACACTTTCACCGACGGAAATCTCGTTACGACTTTTACTTCCTTTAGTTAGACAAGTTTAATCGCCGAACATTTTTTTCAACACAAAACAAGGTTGGACTCACCGTCAGATGCGTTTACAATCGGAACACCACCAACAAAAGCCGGCTGCTCAGTGCAGCAATGTGCTGAAAAGAGTGACATAGTCACATGTTCCGAGCTTGCATTCTGATTGGTTCTAGGGACATTTAAGGGCAATCAAAAGTGGCGTTGCAGGCTTTTGATAATTCAGACTAGTCAGAGACGGTATTTAACGGGTTATGAAGCGACATGATTGATTGGCGTATAGTACCCATGGCAGTACTATTTGTGGGACCGGATGGAAAGCTCTGGTGGGCCGAATGTGGCCCGCGGGCCGCCAGTTGACATTCCCTGCCCTATGTAGTTGTCTTTAACCAAAAAAAATAAATATAAATTTAAAAAAAATTAGCTACTGAGACCAAAACTGTAAACGTGCTTTTTTTAAGGAATAAAGTTGGGAATTGTAACCTGGAGTCTGTGGGAACTGACTCGCTTTTGGAGTCAGGCTCAAGTGGAGAAACTGCAGTTTTTGCTTTATTTTTTTAGCCCCAGGGGTTGCCACTTGGTAAAACACTCTAACATCATATAAACATTTAATGTCGATAAACAAGCCACATTTAGATTTTTAAACTAAAGTACAAATAACAGTATTGATAACAATAAAGACATTTCAGCTGCATCCACAGACTGCAGGTGCATTGCATAGACACAGCTAATTAGTGCTTAGTAATACAAATAAAATCCTGGAAATAATGTTTGGGAAACAGAGCCTTCAGGTTTCAGGGCCGTCTCCAGCGGAACCGGATCCCAGTTTGGGTTCAGGAGGCAGCTGCTTTTTTTTTTTTTTTTTGCTGGGGAATCGTTATCTTGTTAGTGGCTGAGAAATGGTGCTAAAAGAAGTATCAAAAAAGCAAATTACCGCAAGGTCAGAGAAAATACAAAAAGCACAAGAGCTACACCTCAGACTCTACAGGCCTCAGTTAGCATGTTAAATGTTGAAGTTCGTGACAACACAATCAGAAAAAGACTGAATAAGTATGGCTTGTTTGGAAGAGTAGTCAGGAGGAACAGCACAGCTTACAGTAGGTTTGCAAAGTTGCCTCTGAACAAACCACAAGACTGCTTGAACACCGTCCTTTGGACAGACGAGACCAAAGTGGAGATGTTTTGTCATAGAGCTCAGCACCACATTAAGCAGAAACCAATCATACCAACAGTCAGCACGGAGGTGGAGGGGTGATGATTTGAGAAAATCTTTCAGCCACAGGATGTGGACACCTTGCAGTCACTGAGTCTACCATGAACTCCTCTGTATGCCCAAGTATTCTAGAGTCAAATGTGAGCCCATCTATCCCGCAGCTTGGCGCAAACTGGGTCACGCAACAGGATGATGACCCCGAGCACAGCAGCAAATCTGCAACAGAAAAAGAGGAGAATCAAGGTGCTGCAATGGTCTCAAAGTCCAGACCTCAACCTGACTGAGATGCTGGGGCGGGACCTTAAGAGAGCTGCGCATAAACAAATGCCCACAAACCGCAATGAGCCGGCGCGATACCTTAAAAAGTGGGCCAAAATTGTTCCAATGATGCGAGACACTGTAAAAGTCAAAGAGAAGCAATTACTCCGAGTTACTGCTGCTAAAGGTGGCTCTACAGGCTGTTGAATCATGGGGTGTACTTAGTTTTTCACACTGCTTCTGCATTTTGGTTTAGCTTCTGTTAAATAAATAATAAAACAGTGTAATAATAAGTCATGTTTTGCTGTTCATCTGAAGTTATATTTAAATAATTTTAAGACCTGGGAAGAACCAGATGATTTTTTTTATTATGTCCTGATATGTAAAACCTTAGAATTCAAAGACTTCCTTTTCTGCATTACCAGAGATGGGAAGTAACAAAGTACAAATACTTTGTTACTGTACTTAAGTAGGATTTTCAGGTATCTGTACTTTACTTGAGTGTTTATTTTTCTGAGGGCTTGTTTCTTTAGGTTTAACACATCTGAGGGAAGTTTAAATCACTGCGTCTTCAAACCGATCTGAGCCTAAATGGAGGAACAATAACACAGAAAACCAATCCTATTGGTGCATCCATCGGCTTATTGCATACAAAGAGGTGAAAGAGCCAAAACCGTATAATTGATCATTTACAGCCCTGTACTCAGGAGTTAAAGTGGGCCAGTGATCATCTATAATGTGTATAATGTGTTTGCTTGTATTGGTTAAAAAAAAAAAAAAAAAAAAAGCTTTCTCTTTAAAAAGACATTTTTAAAGTCAATGACAGTTTTTACCCTGTTAGATGAAGAATATATAAAAGTAACTTTGCCAAAAAGTAACTGCAGCTTCTACCTTGCGACAGAAATGTTCCTCACTCAAAATGACCGGATATGATTCATGAGAGATATTTTTGACACGTTTCACAGACTACAGGTCAACAAGTCATTTATAACGGTTTAAATACAGGTAATCGTTTTCTGGCAAATACCGGAAATCACCTTTTGGCACAACACCGGATCCATCGACGACGATCTTTTTGGTCCGTGAGCTGTGGTCGCGGTACTTCAGCGTGTAGCCAGCACTACAGAGGAGTGAGCATAATTGGAGTAACGTGCTGCTCATATCAGCAAACACACAAACTGTTTGTGCGCAGTTTGTCACACCTTCACTTTGTGTTATTCAAAGGCTGCATGAAAATACTGCAGTTTAGTGCAGGATAAACAGGTTTGTTTGCTGTACTGTGGTGAATTTTCTGTGTTGGACTGGTGCACAGCAGCTGTGTCGTTAATGGTCAGATTTAGGCAGCATCAAGCGTAGCAGAGATGAGTTTGAATTTAAGCTGATGATGCTGAGATTCACTCACTGAATTCCACCTTTATAGCAGCTGCATACTGTCAGTATAAAGATAATATAAACAGCATACGGTCAGTGTAGCAGGGGATGGAAATTGGCCACGATAGCTCATAAAATACTGGGTTACATCTTGTTGAAATCAGTTCACCAAGAGCAGTAAACCTCAGAGCAGATTTATTGCTTTTCCCCACATGAAGCCACTGCAACTGATCTTTGGGTTCCCCCACCTGCTGAATCCCACTTTAACCCCTGACCCCTGTTTAGGTGTTGAGGCAGCGTTACGCTCCATAATGTGGACCACAGCAAATATTTTTTCTTCTCTGCTCATGTTCTACATAACATTCAAGCCGAGTTCATTCAGGCTGAGGTATATCTGAGCGGCTGACCTCAATTAGTGGTCAATCTCAGCTAATGGTAAATACTTTGTGTATATTTAAAATCACTGTAGAAGTAATTTTTCCTCTGTATATCACATCTTTATGCATTTAAGACTTCTGCAGCCAGGAAGGAGTGCAGAATGGTGACCCATCCATGTGTTTTACTCTGGTCCTGTTTGTCTCATCGGTGCGTTACACTTGCTGTGAAGCTTATGTAAGTAGGGAGCTAAGGCAGCGGGTGCGCACATCACAAGACTGCGAACCAGCCGACCGCAGTTACTTTCCTGTTCAGTTTTGCTTTCACTTGTTGTTTCGTTAGGTTTAGGAAAAGGTTGTGGTTTGGGTTAAATTCTAAGAGGCCCATCCTACTGTTGGGGGACAGGTGTTGCTCAGAGATGCAAAGCATCAAAGCAGTCGCTTTGCATCTCTGAGACATCGGCTGTTCCGACCTGCTCGGCTTGGTTAGACCTGCCAGGAGCTCAAGCCCCCGCCGATATAGCTCTCAAGGGTCACTGAGACACACAAGCTCCCCTACCTCGACAAGCTATCAGCACACAAGGGAGTGCTTTGCAGTCTTATGTCCCAAAAGGGACAAAGAGGACTAAGTAAGTAATACTCAGGTAGGCGCCCAAAGTATGGCATGAACATTTCCCTCATTACACCACTGCCGCCATCAGCAGCCTGAACCGTTGATACACAGTAGGACTGATCCATGCTTTCTTGTTTACTCCAAATTCTGACCTTACCATCTGAATGTTGCAGGAAAAAACAAGACTCATCAGACCAGCCAACGTTTTTCCAGTCTTCTGTTCATTTTGGTGAACTGTAGCCTCAGTTTCCTGCTCCTAGCTGACAGGAGTGGCATCCGGTGTGGTCTTCTGCTGCTGAAGCCCATCTGCTTCGGTTCTGATGAGTCTTTTTCCTATCGGCTTGAAGCAGTCCGCCCATTCTCCTCTGACATCAACAAGGCATTTTCACCCAGAGGACTGCTGCTCACTGGATATTTTCTCTTTTTTGGACCATTTTCTGAGAAAATCCCAGCAGCTCAGCAGCTTCTGAAATATTCAGACCGGCCCATCTGGCACCAACAACCACGCCACGTTCAACCTTAAATCACCTTTATGGCCCAATCTCTCAGCTTGTCTCAACCGTGTCTCCATGAGTAAATGCACTTAGTTGCTGCCACGTGATTGGCTAATTGGCATGATGAGTTGAACGGATGTACCTAATGAAGTGACTATTTCATGATACAATACCTACTTTATTTTATTACTGATACAGTAAGAAAATAATGCTACTTCAAAATTTTAATAGCATAAACAAAATTTTATCATTGATAAACAGAAAACATTTAATCAACAGTAAAATTACTCTAAATTGATAGTTCACTAAACTATAACTTAACTATTAATTTACAGTTCATTAATGATTGTTGTAAAGTGGTAGCAAAAATATATATTTTTTAGACCAGCGACCCCAGGACAGACATTATAACCTCCATCTAATCTCCCTCAGTAAGCAATTCATCTTAAAGCCTGTTCATGTGCTCGCTAGATGTTCTGTGTTAGTTCTCGTTAGTGGCTTTTGGTCTTCAGCAGTGTTTCACAGTTACATTTTTTGTAACTGATAAATTTATTCTACCCTGAACACGTTAAAACTACTGAAATACTGTCTGTATGTTCTCAGTCATCTAGGTCACAGTAGTCTCTGGAGTTTGAAGAAAAAGGGGTGACTGGACTTCTTTTTGTTTTTTGAAGACCTCTCATCCGAAAGGCTTCTTCAGTTCTCAAACCAAAAGGTGGAGAGACCCAGGTATTTAAACCCAAGTGGACATAGCCCCCTGCAGGTGGTTGTTCACGTGCATAATCACTTGTTCCAATTTGTGAAAGGAGCCGTATGTCATTACAATCAGTGGTTTCAGGTGAACCCAATTTGGGACTTCGCCCCACTCTATCAAGTGGCCTGCTGAGGTCACCTGAACAAAGGTGTGAATGGGGGTTGAGGCACCTGGGGAGGGAGCTCAGGACAGCATTGTAAACGGGGGAAAGTCGGTGATGTAATCCACCTCCTCTGTTCAGTGATGGTTGTTCACAGTGGACATAGATGCCTCTTTTACTCCTCTTTCAAACCATCTGTCTTCCTGGTGCCCTGCCTTTGCCCTATGACGTAATGGATGGATAACTTTATGCTGTCCCCTCCCCCTTTCTTGTAAACATAGTAATGTATTATGAAAACACCTTAAACTGCCTCCTTTCTTTGATATACTCTTTATTTTACTTAAAAAAATTGTTCATTTTAATTTCTATGAAATGATCTGCACTATGTGTCAAGCACCCAAGAGACATCGTTTAGTTTGTTGTGACAAAGCCCAAATTTAATAACATAATTTTTAAAAAAAAGGGTGTTATGTGAGCTGATGTAGGTACTGTGCAGTGTTGACTCGTCTTTGTTTGGAGAAGCAGGACTGGAGCCAGGCCTTCTTCACGGGAACAGCCTGACTGTACCGACACAGCAGATCCTGCAGCTCCTGGTTCAAACAAAGAGATGATATTTTTATTTTACATAATTTATAACAAAGAAACTTAATCTGCTTCAAGAAAACGTCTTAAAAAAAAACATTTTTCATCCCACCTCGACAAATAAATATTACTGGAACAGATTAAGTATGTCAAACGTCAGATAGCCATCAGTGAGAGTTACCATGACACTAACCTGTGAGTGGATGTTATTCTCAACCTCTGCTACTATGTGGGTGACATCCGGACTCATGATCTCCTCCTCCTCTCCATCATAAGTGCACTTCAGCTAAGGAGTTATGACAATATTTTAATGCAGTGCACAAGTGGCACTGCACCTCTGCCGTTCACTGTTGTGGCATTCAAGCTTTTCAGGTTCTTCTCTCAACAAAACCACACAAACTGCCACATTTGCACACACAAAGGAGTCAACAACTGACACGGTCAAACATTAAGCTGTGGTATCCAGTCTGAAAGGATATGTGATAAGATAGCGGGCCAACCTCTTCCTCTCTGATGCAGCCAAATTGTAGAAAAACACACGGACCCCCTTCATGAAACTGGGGAGGTCTGCGGGGGTCCGGAGCGCAGCCGAGGGCCCTGGGGTCGCCGAGTCTGTCTCATCGGAGTTATGCAACTGTAACCCAGGGGAGGATGTTGATGCTGAAGTTGCTGAGGTGGATGTCGGGGGCGTAGCTGTGTTCTTCACATTTCTGCTGTGATAGTATCTGAGAGTTTGGTTAAGAGAAAATGACAGAGATCCCAACTAACGTGCTACTGAGTTCATGCCATGAAAGCATCAAAAGATACATGAAGGTGGGGACGCCTCTGGAAGCAAGGTGCTTCCTGATCAGCCTCTCTGTGCCGTACCAGTTGAAACCTTTAGTGGCGTGGCCAATACGTGGAAGATGAACACTTGCTTTGTGTGGAGAGAGACAAGAAGGGTTAGCACGACTGTTAGCAGCAGCCTCCTGCAGTCCTCATAGCTGCCAGTCTTTTAGTGCGGAGGGTTTAAAACACTGTGGTGAATGAGAATGCATCATTTTCAAAGGCCTTCACAGGCATGAAAACAATAAACATGGGGAAAAAATTATTAAGAAAGTCACAATTAAAATGTGCAAAAAAAAGAAAAGTATTTGTAACATAAACACGAGAATATAAAAACCCTGCGAGCCTAAGACAGAAGAGGGAGAACAGACCCAAAAATAAGAGAAGCAGAAGTTGATAATGTGCATCTGCATAGATTACTAATTGAAAGATCAACGAGGTTCCTAGAAAAATATTGGTTGATTTTAGGGGCATAAACAGCAAAAGCTGCAAGTGCAAGGTGTTCTTATCAGTTCATCTAGTGTGCACAAAAAAAGCAGAGGAAATATAAACTCCTGCTTCATGCGCTGATCTTCTGCAATTGCATTTACGAGAATGTGTCCGTGTGCACACAGAAGACGACACACGGCAGGTCCCGTAAATCCTGCCAATCAGGTTTACAACACACCATTTAAGGTGCTGCTGCTTCCTTTCTGTCCTCAAACATCCTCAGGTATCTGCAGTCACCATTTACAAGGGTTTGTTTTAGCACAGGCAGCACTTAAAGTCCGCATGAAAACACATTTCACACTTTCTATTATTAAAATGGCACGAAATGCGTAACTGTACCCGTGTTTCTTTTGGCTGCTTTGTAAATCTTCTTCAGCCCTTCATCCAGAGCAGTTAGAAAGATCCCAGACAGGTTGTTGGCTTTGTCTCGCTGCTGTGCCACTATCAGGGCTAACTGGGGTGGAGAGGAAGGGAGGAGATGGATGGTGGTTAAAGGCTCTATCTGATCACTGCTGCACGTTTACTGGGTGCTGCTTTCCCACACCTTCGCAGCCCCGCCACCACACATTAACCCAAAGCAGGTATATCACACGGCTCATCACTACTACTGTCAAGAAACCAAAGATTTGTGAAATTATTGTGAAATAAGCATGCATCTCCAGGCAGGAGCACTTTATCGCGCAGCAAAATTATTTGACCAGAACCAACTCGATCTTTGCCGTTCAGTCTGGACTGTTTGTCATCAACCGGGAACAGCAGCACATTTCCAAGGTCCAGATCTGAAACGAACCATAATCCATTTAGTGACTCACTCTTCAACCAGACCCGCGCAGGAGAAAAGACTAATAACTGTTCCTGTTAATCTTACCTTTCATCTTTCCAGCTAACTCATATTGCTTCCGCGGCTCGTCTGATCTCACCTCCAGCGCTGTGAACAGACCTCCTCTTCCCCACCGACCTGAGTCATCTACACAGGAATCACTACTTTGGTGAATAACACATAATGTGGTTTTAAATTTTTTGGTGCCAAATACCAAACCAAAGCCACACCTGCACTTATAACCCTGCAAAACACCTGACACGTTTCCAGTTCTTGTTTTGTTTGAACTGCCAAATGAAGACACTTTTTTTAGACCTTGACATGTTCACGTGACACCTTATCTGGCACTTTCACACAATCCAATATACAAACCTGCTGCAACTGGTGCAGATCTGGCGCTCTTTTGGAGATTACTAAGAAGTTCGTGCTTCGGTTTTGGTTCTAACAGGACATAATTCTTGTGTTCTATAAGCCTTTTACTTAGCAGGCACCTGTGTGTGATAGAAAAGTGGTCGTTTACGTGGTAATAAGCAACACAGAGGGCGTACCGACACAGTGGACGATGATGGCGTCTCCCTGAGCGGTGTGAGGATGAGTGACATCCCCCAGAACGTAGTGGATATCTGTGCTGTCGGAGTCTGTGGAGCATATGCTGCCATCATCCTCCTCTTCCTCCTCCTCGCTGTCCACAGACGGCAGGCACCGTGATCTGTAGCCGCAGGACTCCCACCAGGCCATTCTGCACGATACATCCACACGGCAAACAAAAGCAAAACCGTTTGTGCCAAAGAAGTCTCAGCAATTTAAAAAGTGAATGAACTGATAAATCTTTACTTTTTCTTGTATTTCTGCTCTTCTTGCTTCTTCTTTGTCTCCTCCTGCATTTTGGCCCTCTTGGCTGCAGCCTCTTCCCTCCTCTGCCGCCTCAGCTCCAGCTCAGCCTCCGTAAGAGGTTTCCTCTTCCTCCTTGGAACCCCAATGTCTATGGACAGTGAAACCTGGGAACAAAATGAGGGGGAAAAAAATAAATAAATCACACTCATACAAATCTCGCACAACTGGGATTATCAGTGTAACAATACATCTGAGGCTGCCTGGCTTCCAGAGGAGCTACAGTACTGTTTCTGGGGGGGCTAATAATGCTTGCCGCAAGAATGCTGTGGTTGCACTTTTTAATTCACAACCACATCGGGTAGCAAAAAAGGAAAATATAAATAGACTAATAGCCAAAGAATAAAGACTTCCCTTTGTAACAGATATTATGGCGTGTAGATGAATATGACCCGGGGACCAGAAACCTGCAGAACATTTCAGTTCAGCCCGCAACATCCGGAAAGGAAAACATAACCCCACCAAGAAAAATAAAGGAGGCAGCGTTATTGTGAGTAATCTGCAACAAGTCTGAACTACTTCGTAACTTGAATCCAGTGGCTTTCATAGATGTACCTGTGAAGTGTCAGACAGAAGTTAACCATTTTTAACTGGTTCCAGTATTTCGATGATTTTCTTATTGCAAATAATATTTTTATTGCTAACTGATAACAATATCGAATGGCGCCTTGCTTGCTTAAATATGGCCCTCCAGAGAAAAATGCTGCCCAGACCTGAGGCCTGTACTAGAAAACAGGATTTGGACACCAGGTAACTTGAGGGTCAGCCCTGGGTTTTCAGTGGCACAAAGGTGGTTCACTTCTGGGATATATTTCCATGGTAAATTACGCTGCAGACCTAAATTGCAGACTGGAGATCAACAGGTACAAACTTGCCGCCTACTGACTAATCAATTCTCTGGAAAATAGCATCACCGTTTCTGGAAGAGCCCTCGGACCTCTGAGGGTCTAAAGTTTGTTAACGGCATCTGAAGTGTTTTGTCTTTCCCCGCTGAGCAACAGTAAAACCAGATTCACAAATTTTTTTTTCTATATGCCTCACTGGAACACCTTGCTAGTACCAGGCTGGACCCCCGTTTGCCTTCAGAACTGCTTTAATTCTGCATGTCAACAAGGTGCTGGAAACATTCCTCAGAGATTTTTGGTCTGCATTGACATGACAGCGTCACACGGTTGCTGCAGATTTGCATGAATCTCCCGTTCCACCACATCCCAGAGGTGTCTGTTCGATTGGGTTCTGGTGACTGTGGAGGCAGTTTGACTACAGTACAGCTTCCTGACATGCTAGAAGCAGCCATCAGAAGGTGGGTACACTGAAGGGACAGACATGATCAGCGAGAATACTCAGGTAGGCGGTGGTGTTTAAACGATGCTCGGTTGGTACTAAGTGTGCCAAGAAAATATCCCCCACACCTTCACACCACCACAACCAACCTGAACCGCTGTGATTATGTTGTGCTGCCCTTTTTGGGGGTTGTCTTGTTGTTGCCTCTCCTTCATTTGCACCAAAGCAGGTGAAATCACAGCGATTTCTGCTCCCTAACTTGATATCCGTAAAGTTTAACTGTGACGATTGAGTGTTTTTGTTTTTTGAGGAGTAACCGTAACCTCCGGTCCAAATGTTTTGTCCCAGTCCACACTCTCAAGGCCACAAGGAATATCTAACACGGCACATTTTGTATTCTTCAACATTCTTTGTATATGTGTGTATATTATAACTATCCTCAGGTGGGTTACATCTTACAATAATAATTCAGTGTTGTCAAATTTAAACTCTCTGTGACACATTCCTGTCAGGGAGTCTTACTCCAGCTTTGCGTCGCAGAGCTCGTCCTTCTCCCGCTGCTCGCTGAAACTCGGCCAGCTGCTCCTCCAGCCAACGATCAAAGCTCTTCTGGTCCTCAGAGCTGGGGTCCTTACTGTAGTCTTTGCCCTCAAAGAAGTATATGTGGTCTAAAGGAGGGGAGGGGAAAGCAGGACGATGAGTCAAGTTAATCATCACAAACAGAGAAAAGACTGCGTCCTCGCTGATGAAGAGCAGAGGAAGTGGAGAGGAGGAGTATAAGGCGCACAACAATAACAAATTCTTCATTTTGGTCTCGTATTTTATGCAGAAAACACAAAAGACCTTCGATCGTGTAGGTCACCTGTGATATAAAGCTTTGACGACTAGGATGAGGTTGGCCTCAGACAGCACCCTAAAAGCTGCCAATAAACCTTCTTAATGGCCTCCCCGACTTTCATTTCCTGTGCTGTGGTTTGACTTCCTTTTACAAAGTCATCACTTTGAGATTTGGTTCAAACATATTTGGCTCTAGATTAATGTACACTGCTCAAAAAGATAAAGGGAACACTCAAATAACACATCCTAGATCTGAATGAATGAAATATTCTCATTGAATACTTTGTTCTGTACGAAGTTGAATGTGCTGACAACAAAATCACACAAAAATCATCAATGGAAATCTAATTTATTAATCGATGGAGGCCTGGATTTGGAGTCACACACAAAATTAAAGTGGAAAAACACACTACAGGCTGATCCAACTTTGATGTAA
>JAVDPK010003022.1:41490-71947 GCA_034780415.1 Cichlasoma orientale | reverse complement strand
ATTGTCAATCAGTGTTGCTTCCTAAGTGGACAGTTTGATTTCACAGAAGTTTGATTTACTTGGAGTTATATTGTGTTCTTTAAGTGGTCCCTTTATTTTTTTGAGCAGTGTATTTTAATAGAGCACCTTCCCTCTTCTCTCTGCTGTCCATAACTCACAATTCAAAATGATGCCACAAACTATACTGTTTGAAAACACAGTGATCATTTTATGGCACATCAGTAAACAGGCTTTTCTTTATGCTAATCAAGTACTCACTCATTGCTAGTTATGCCATGCTGTGTAACTAGCTGTTGCAGCTGTGTGAGGGGCACCGACTGGACTTTGCAGCACCTCGATTCTTTTTCATCATTCTGTTGTGCATTTGCTGCAGTGTGGGATCATTGTCATGTTGTGTGACCCAGTTCGGGCCAAGCTTTAGCTGTCACACAGATGCCCTCATACAGTATTTGGCTCTAGAATACTCTGGTATACAGAGAAGTTCATGGAGTCCTGTGGCTGGAGCCCCAATTATCACCCCTCCACCACTACAGAGATGCTGTGGACGAGGTGTTTGTGCTGATATGCTGGCTTTGGTTTGCACCAAATGTGTTGGCGTGCACTGTGGCCAAACATCTCCATTTTGGTCCTGCGGTTTGTTCAGATGCAGCTTTGCAAACCGAAGCCCTGCTGCCACGTTCTTTTTGGAGAGAAGAGGGTTTCTCCTGGTAATCCTTTCAAACAAGTCATATTTGTGCAGCCTTTTTCTAATTGTACTATCATGAACTTCAACATTTAACATGCTAACTGAGTTTGAGATGTAGCTCTTGGGTTTTTTGCAGTTTCTTTGAACACTGCGTGGTCCGACTTTGAGGTGAATTTACTCAAAATGTCTGCTTTTACAGAGGTGCTCACATTTGCTGATGATGAGTTAATAAAGTGCATTTATTAAAGCACCTGGCTGCATTTACCCTCTTAATTCCTATCAAAGCAGTAAGAGTGCAATAAATAAATCACTTCAGGTGATTTACTGCAAAGCAATCAGAGCAGTCCTGTCTGCAGATTCGCTCTGATTGCTTTGCAAGTTCTAGTAATATTTGGAGAAGCAAATCTGAGCCCAAGAGAGGAAAGCTCGGGTGTTTTTCTCCTGTGTGGTTTGCAGTTCAAGAACCAAAAGTAAAAGTGAGAGGTTTACTTGTGGGAACAACATGTTCAGCATACCACATCACCACCTGCGTTATATAACCCCTTTATGAAACTCACACACTAAGAATAGTCCACAGTGATTTGAAATTTTAAAGGGAAAAAATGAAATGAAACATACTCTGCCCATCAGCTTCAGATCCCTTCAATTCCTCCTCCTCCTCCTCTTCATTTTCTTCAAGCTTTGAGTAGTCCTCATCATCCATCCACTGACCATCATGTGACGGACCAAGGATCTTCTCCAGTTTCACATCCTGTATGGAGCTCTCATCAGATGACAAAAGCTTATCAACCCCAAACTTCAAGATCTCACTTAGCTGTGTGGGAGAGGAAATGTGAGCAAATGTGAGCAGAGGAGGCGAGAACTAGAAAAGCTTTGAAAGTGGACACACACATGCGCACGCACACACACAGAGCACTGAAAGATTGAGAGATGGACTTCTGTTTTTGTGTTCACAAACCTGCAGCCCTGCTGCAGCCGACTGAACTTGATCCAGTAAAGAGAAGCGTCCCTCTTCAATAACTGTATTGGTGAGCTGCAACTTGGATACTGCACGAGAGTACATGATCTCCTCCACAGTGTCTCTCGCCAGGAGGCGGATCACTTTCACGGGCCTGTAAGAAATCAGTCAAATACTGAAGGAGCGTCACACTGAACGTCTACTGCATTAAGAATGGTTAAATTCACAGGGGTGAGATTAAGGGTATCCAGGTTTTGTTTTTGTAAAGAAAAGCTCAAGCACTGCACAATCAAGCAATCTTTATTTTTATAGCTCATTTCCTGCAGGTTAATGCAGTCCAAAGTGCTTCACACAGGACAGATATGCAGACAGTAAGACAGACACAATTTAATAAAAATAGATTTAAAAACTAGATGAATTCAAGTGAAAGGAAAAAACATAATAAAAACACAAGAGCAGCAGTCTGAGACTGCATACCTCCACTGACAACATGCAGTATTGTCAAACAAAAACACACAAACCAAATAACTGCCCTCTCTTAATAACCAGTTTGCCACTTTTGGAGGATTTTAACCAGATTCATGAGGCTGTCACCTGGATTCACGTTCAGTTAGCAGGTGAGACTTGTGAAAAGATATGTAGTGTTTCTTCTTCATGCATTTGAGACTTGGTTTTAATCTCCAGAGGCTGATACCGGAAGCTTACTAGTTTTGTGCAAAACCTCTTTTGCTTTCCAGAAAGCAAGAAAAGGGTTTGCATTTGCTGAAATGCATGATAAGTATCAGTGAGTGTCTGAAGACGAATTCGCTTTTTCTCGTCTCGTTTTGAAATTAATCTACATTTGTAAACAGTGACTGGAGGATGGAAACAAAGCTCAGATTGAAGCACAGGTGAATACTTCCAAAAGTTCAAAGAGAGATGCAGTGCAAAGCGTTTTAAGCATTCTCAGGCTCATCTCCATCAGGAACTCATGTGATAACGCATCAATATCAGTGTGACACCACTGACCATTCATTGCGCTGCCTGGGCAAGGAGAGCCTGGACTTGCCTGGTTGGTCCAACAGATGGTTTCTGCATGAAGAAATTGTGGAGCTCTTGGAAATTTATTTTGATTCAAGGAAACACTTATTAGGGGCAGCACGGTGGCATGGTGGTTAGCACTGCTGCCTCGCAGCTAGAAGGTGTGGGTTTGAATCCACCTCGGCCTTTCTGTGTGGAGTTTGCGTGTTCTCCCCGTGTCTGCGTGGGTTCTCCGGGTACCTCCCACAGTCCAAAGCCATGCAGTTAGTGGGGTTAGGTTAATTTGTGATTCTAAATTGGTTGTCTGTCTCTCTGTGTTAGCCCTGCGACAGGCTGGCGACCTGTACAGGTGTACCCTGGCTCTTGCCCTATGACAGCTGGGATAGGCTCCGGGATGGAAACACCTGAGTTTTTCTACAGAATAATGGTCCATACTGCCATTCACAATTATCCACCCTGAGTTTAGACCACAGAGTGAAAGAATAGCAGCCAACGAGTGCTCAGCATGGACAGAAACTTTTTTTTTTGTTTGTTTGTTTTTTAGAAAAAGCTCCAGGCAGCGACCTGAGAAATGAAGAGCGTGCAATATAATCTTGTTTTACCTGTTTGTATACTGCATAAATCCAGAAGTATTACTGATTTTGTTCCATGATGTGAGAAAAAAAGTTTAAACAGAGAAAAACACTTGCAGTAGTAAGTGTTAAAACTTTTTTGTCTGATACTGCATCTCACTCGTGTTCGTCAGTTTTGATGCTTTTTGTCAGCGTCCCTATCAAGTGTTACTGAAGTGCAATAACTGGGTTGTATGCAGGGCGTACTCTTTCACACCTAACAACAGATAATGAGACTGTTATTTTTTCAGCAACAGAGGACATCATGCTGCAGTTTTCAGTCTTTGTACTGTCAATGTCGCACGCCCCTTTGAGAAATGGTTCGTCTCGCAGGACATTTAATTAAAATTCAGCTTGAAGCCTGCTGGGAATAACTTCTCATGTGCTTTACCTGTTCTGGCCAATCCGGTGGCTGCGTGCAGCAGCCTGCAAATCATTCTGAGGGTTGAAGTCACTATCCACAAAAATGACTGTGTCAGCAGCTGTCAGGTTCATCCCTACTCCCCCTGCGAAGACAGAGAGAACAAAAACTGAGAACCGTGCACTTCATTTGTGTGCACTTATTTACATACAAGAAAGAAACACTAGGATTGGTGCATTTACTGTAAACGGGTTAAAAAAAAAAAAAAGTGATAATCTGACAGGAAACAGGTTGTCTTTCTCCGAGCCATCATACTGTACATCAAAACGAAAAAAGCTGCTGGCCTTATTTACACAGGCGTTTCATTCTGCTGCGGCCCTTATCTCCCTGCCATCAGTTCCCTTTCCTCTCTCAGCCAGTGCTGTGTTTCAAGGTTAGCTCAAACTGAGCTTGCAGGCTTGTCTCCATATCTGAATCTACAGCAGAGTTCACAGAAGTGTTATCTTCAAAATTGCCACAGTCTTGTTTGCGAAATGCACTCTCAGCACTCCCGGCATCTGAAACGGCAAGTGTAAAAAGGGTTACTGATTTCCCTTTTTCACTATGCCTAGTTCCCAATCATTACTTGTGGGGTGCGTCATTACTGCCCACATGTTGAGTTTCTATCCCTATTTAGGATGTATGCCAGCAGGAACTAGGATCATCCTTAACCAGACTGCTATATTTAGGTTTTGTTCACACCTTTCTTGTCCACACAGGTGGGACTAAAAATGCAGAAGTATTTGGGATTGAGTACCAGAGGAGGGAAGAGGTAGCAGCTTCCTGCAAGGCTGCTCATAAATGCCACTTTTTGTTCTTGCACATACTCCTGCCTAAAGACCTGCTAAACAATCACAGTCACTATTTGTGGGGGCTCTTTGCACAAGATTTACCAAAGATTTATACAACTTATGTTGCAGTAAAATGAACAAAGACATTTGTTTGAATCACAGCGTAAAGGGGACCCTTTACTTTCATTCTTGAACTCTACTGCAGTAGCTATGCATGATTCACAGCACAAATATTGCCTATTTATCACATAGTGCAGCCCCTCAATTAATCATCTGACTGAAACAAGCAGTTTTAGGTGCTCCCCCTTTCATCTGATTGCTGACAGCAGGTGGGCGGGGCTTTGGTGCCTCTAATGACCATATTAGGAGTATCCGCTCTCAGAGCAAAATGAAGAAGAAACAAAAAAATGACTGAAACATTGAGAGCAGTCGGTACATACCTCATTATTTGAAACTTTGGCCACTATTTGATATGAGCATCTATCTCTCAAACTACATGTATTTGACTACTACTACTACTACTACTACTACTACTACTTCAAGGTTTCAATCACCTGCTTTAGTGCTGAGCAGAAAGACAAAGATATCTTTGCTACTGAAGTTCTTCACTGCTAGATTTCGTTCCTCTCCTCGGACAGACCCGTCCAGACGTTCGTAGCTGTAACCTGAAGAGAAAAGCTTAATTCAGCACTTATTTATAACCAAGAATAAAATAAATAGTGTTAAAGTTTATTATGTATTATGTAGTAGAAGAATTCATAGTGCAGCCAACGAACTTAAAATGTGACAGCATTTGTTCTTGATATCTCGACAGGATGAGAAGTAACACAAGCTGTGGATAGATGTAAAATTTAACCTGGATGTAACCCCCCATGTTCGCCCTCACTCACCTCTGTACTCCATGTAGTCCTGGAGAATGTCGAGCATCCTCGTCATCTGAGAGAACAGCAGGATCCGATGGCCCCTTCAGTCACACATAAGAAAACACAAATACTGTAAGACTCCATTTAAGGAGGAACATGACAGCACTACATTGTCTATGGCGCCTCTGTAACCAAAGCACTACAACACTAAACCACCAGGTGGAGCCAAATCACAAACGTGCACACCCTTTGTGCAGAAACGTCAGCATGCTGTCCAAAAGGCAAAGTTTCCCACTGGCGTCAATGAGGTGCTCCCCCATCTCAAAGGGCTCCGGTTCCACTCCTATCCGAGAATCAGAGGCACAAACAGAGAATTAGAATATATCCCAAACTCGGCCCTCTCAGAAGCACTGAGATGGCATGAATTAGGAGTGGCATACTTCTTTATCACCGAACACTGTGCTTGTGCCCAATCTAAAACTAGTTCCACACATTTCTACCAAAAAGAAAAAAAAGAATCTGTGCAGCTGCCAGCTTTATGGCACCACAAAACACAAAACTGCCAACCCAAATCAATAAAGTCACCGATAACTGGCAGACGCAGACCACAGAATTCACTAAAACCAGTCTCTTTTGCATCAGCTCATCATTGTGCATCCCTCACCATCAAACAGATACGGGTGGTCAACACACTTCCTCAGGTTCATCAAGATGTTCAGCAGCCGAGTCTTGCTGCCTTGCTCATTTCCAAAAGCCTCTGAAAGAGTTTCAGAAGTAGATTGAGTTTACAAATGACTGATGCCCCTAAACAAATATTTACACATAACACCTATAAAAAATAATAATAATAAAAAAAAAACAGTTTACAAAGTTGCGAATGCCAAAATCAAAGAAAAAAAAATCTGTTCATTTGAGAGAAATGAAACAAGGTTAATTAATAACACTAATAACAGATAAATAAAGCAATGAAGCATTTATGAGCAAAAAATGTGCAAGAAAATTAAAAAATTATATGCAAACTATATTTAAAAATAAAAAAGGATGAAATGGAAATGCACAATAAAAGCAAGTCTGTGTTTTCAGAAGCCACTTAAAAGAAGCAGCTTCATCTCCTCAGGAAGGCAGTTCCAAAGCTGACGGGCCCCGATTGCACCTTCAGATTTAATCCTCGACAGCCAAAAAGATCTAATGCTGCCAAATACCGCATATGGGCTCCACATTTCTCACATCGTCACCTTCCTAAAATTATTTTTTTACTAAAATTATTATTTTGCATAAATCATTATATTTTCAATATTTGTTTTTTGTTTTTTTGCATTTTCTGAAAAACTGCAAAAGAGGAAGTAAGTGGTGCAGCACAGAGAAAATGCAGGCATACATGACATTAGATTTACAGCAGCACACCACAGTGCCCCGGCCTCACCCAGGTCCTTCATCAGAACAGCTTTGTAGTATTTTTTCTGCAGAGCAGACATGCCATGATAAACCACCAGCTCTGTCTTCTTGGGCAGATCGACAGCCACCTGAGACTTGACTCTACGGAGCAGGAACGGCTCCAGGACGCTTTGGAGCTCAGCGGCTATTAACAGAATGAGATGCCGTTACCTTTTCTACAACAAGTACTGTTCTTTTTGGTGTCCAATATTTCACCCGTTTGAAAATATTTACCCCAACAGGGAGACATGTAATCTGTGCTTTGCTATGTTATAATTACATATCATACCCAGAGCAGGCTGACTTTGTACATTGGAGTAAGAGTCGACAAAGCTGTCTGTGTCTTCTGGTGTAAAGATGCTGGGCTGGATGAAGCTCAGCAGGGAGTAGAGCTCCTGCAGGTTGTTCTGAATGGGAGTCCCTGTCAGCAAGACTCTGAATCCAGTGGAGAACTACACAAGAAACGCACAAACAAACTGATTTAAGAGGTTAAGGGAAAGGCAACGAAGAAACCAGCCCAAACCAGGCGCTGCTCAGTACCTCTGTCAAGGTTTTGTGCAATAGCGAGCTTTGATTCTTCAGCCTGTGAGCTTCGTCGACCACGAGCACCTTCCATTTCCACCTGAGGAGCAGAACCGGGAATTAACTCGGCATATTCATGCTTCACAATGACAGAAAGAGGCGAAATAGAAGGCTCAGACAGCGACGTCGCTGTGGATGCTCGGCCGCCACACACACACACACACAAAGTTTTGTCCTCCTGCTCCAAAAGGAGGCTTCTGTCCTCCGTGAGCTTGGATTAGGACACCCCAGTTAAACTCCTCACATTACACCGTCTCCAGAGCAGGTCTCTCAGCGAAGAAGCCCCGCTTGTTTTTGACAGAGGATGAATTGAGGTGATGCAGAAAAGTCCAATATTAGACAAATAAGGATTCTTTTGGACTGTGAATTCAAACAAAATTACTCTGGTAGAGTCCAAGAAATACAGAGCTTGAAATAAGTAAGACAGGTCCGTTTAAGAATGAAGAACAAACCTATTATTTCTAATGGTACGCACATATATTGTTATACGGCTGCTGTTTGCGCTGCTCGGTCAAAAATCCCGTGAGCGGCGACCTTCAACGAAGGGCTCAAAAATGAACGTTATTTACAGTTTATGTTTATTAAGAACGAGCACAAACTCACCGTTTCAAGTATGAAGCATCTTTGAGACACAGCTGGAGACGAGAGTTAAAAAAAAGATATCAGTTTTAACACAGATGAAACTTTAGCTGATTTTTTTTCCGCGTAACAGCCTCGTACCTCATATGTAGTGAGAAGAACACGGAAGCCCTGAGAGGTCGCTTCCTGCTGGATCTCTGCCCGCCTTTCTCTGTCTCCTTTGTAAACCAGGACAGTCAGTGAGGGAGCGAAGCTGAAACCGAGTCACACAGAGGTGAGGACTTCATCTAAACAGTTTATAGGCAGCATTAAGACCAGATTAGCTAATGAAATGTAATAGCTGGTTAAAGTAACTCTACCTTTCCAACTCGTTTCTCCAGTTCTCCAGGACAGAGAGCGGGCTCAACACCAAAAATGGTCCCGTCTTTCCGAGAGCTCCCGACATGTACACCAGCAGAGAGATCGTCTGAAGGGATAAACCATGATCAGGACACCTTTTGGACACGGGAATTACACAATGAAATAAGAGGTAATGAATATAGCAGCTGCCAGGTGGTGGGAATCATGAGTGGGAAAACATTCAAGTGAAGTGAAGCACCACTACCCACCACTGTAGATGATCTACTACACAAGGAATAGGAGAGGTCTACCTGTGATCTGAATACATCTGGGATGTCAACAGGCCTCAGCCAGTGTGTGTAATTTGTCTGGAGAAGCAAGCCAAAGAGGCGAGTGGAAACAGAGCACCTCCTCTAAGAGGAACTTTGCTGATCCAGTGCATGGTAGGGTGATAAAGACAAAGTATATGCGACCCTGAATTGGATTAGGGGAAGAAAATGGACAGACGGATGGATACGTCGCATGGTACTGAGGCCATTCTGAAACGGTTTATGTGCCATGCCGATGTAAGAGATGGTCCAACCCCGACCACATACACTAGACTGCCAAAAGTATTCACTCATCCATCCAAATCATTGAAGTCTGGTGTTCCAATCACTTCCATGGCCACAGGGAACCAGGAGCCAAGCACCTAGGCATGCAGACTGCTTCCACAAACATTAGTAAAAGAATGGGTCGCTCTCAGGAGCTCAGTGAATTCCAGCATGGTACCGTGATAGGATGCCACCAGTCCAGTCGTGAAATTTCCTCACTACTAAATATTCCACAGTCAGGCCACGTAAAATTACAGAGCAGAGTCAGCTGATGCTTAGGAGCAGAGTGCGCAGAGGTCACCAACTTTCTGCAGAGTCAATCGCTACAGACCTCCAAACTTCATGCAGACTTCAGATTAGCGCAAGAACAGTGTGGAATGCTAAATTTCATAAGCAATGGTGTAAAGCACGCAGACACTGGACTCTAGAGCAGTGGAGACGTGTTCTCTGGAGTGACAAACCACACTTCTCCATTTGCCGGTCGCCAGGAGAACTGTAGTTGTCTGACTGCATTGTGCCAGGTGTAAAGTTTGGTGGAGGGGGGGTTATGGTGTGGGGTTGTTTTTCAGGAGTTGAGCTCGGCCCCTTAGTTCCAGTGAAAGGAACTCTTAATGCTTCAGCATACCAAGACATTTTGGACAATTTCATGCTCCCAACTTTGTGGGAACAGTTTGGGAATGACCTCACAAAAGCACTTCTGGAAGAACGGTCAAAAATTCCTATAAACACTCCTAAACCTTGTGGAAAGCCTTCCCAGAAGAGCTGAAGCTGTTATAGCTGCAAGGGGTGGGCCGACATCATATTAAACCCTATGGATTAAGGACCGGATGTTACTCAAGTTCAAATGGATGTGAAGGCAGATGAGCGAATACATTTGACAATATAATGAATACTAAAACTGTGCAGCCATGCCACAGCTCTAAATGCAGTTAAGCAGATGGATGTCGCACCTGGCAGGTTTTGCCCAAACCCATCTCATCTCCTAAGATGCATCCCTGCTGGTTCTTCAGGCACTGAGTTAGCCAGTGAACCCCGTCCAGCTGGTAGGGTCTCAGCTGTATCCCTGCGAGGAGACAACACACTGTTTACTGAGTACTAAACGAAGACGGCGCTAACAGCGGGTTCAGCTCCGTTAAATACGTTTAGTTTGAGACCGCAGTAAACACCATGTCACGATGAATGAACACAGCATGAAGTTAGTTTCTACTCTGCACGTCAGTCAGTTCAGTTAAAAACAGCCTTCCTACCTCTTAAGCCCCACTTCTGCAAGTCGCTCTGAACAACATCCGCCTTCTTCTTCTCCACGATGCTGCTTTTTATTCTCATCAAAATGTCCGACATGTCTCCTGACCAACAGCACTACCTACCAAATAAACGAAGCTGACCTTACCACAGACAGGTGAACTTCCACAATTGTTTTCATGCAGTTACGCTTCCTGACTGGGTCACGTGACTCCACGGAAAGGCGCGCGTTTTTAAACCGCGTGAAAAGTTTTTCATTTTTTTTCTCTCGGCAACCAACAAAGCGATGAAAGGCATTGTTTGGGAGACGCCCTCTTGATTTATGAATAAGTCAGTAAGTAAATAAATAAATATAAAGCAACTGAGCATGCGCAGGGGTGTTCCCAAGAATTCTTTAATAGGGTGGTGCAAAATTAGTGCAATGAATAAATAAAAATTGCCTTGACTTTCAGGCTCATGTGCTGTCCTGTGCCCTCATATAGAGGGTATTATGTGAAAAGTGAGTATACAAAGTATTTAGACTCTTAAGTAAAAGTTTTGTGCCTTTTAAAATTATTCTTTCCTATCTTTTTTGGTTACAGACATAGTTTTTTTGTCCTAGTGACCATGAAGGGTAATTTCTGTAATCTAATACACTCATATTTAATCTTCTCTTCTATTTAATATACTCACATAAAAAATCTTTTAAAAACATGCTATCACTATAGCAACATATCTGTCTGGCAGAGATGCATCTGCCAGATAATAATCCATAATAATAATAACAATAGAGCTCAAACATGGGTATTTATACATCAAGTTGCATTTGATGCATTTTCTGTTTGTCACAGTTTTAATATGCTGTCAGTTTGTATGGTTGTGATGTCGGCCTTGTCTCTCTTGTAAAAGAGGTTTAGGTTTCTCAGTGGCAGATCCTAGTAAAAATAAATCCATCCATCCATCCATCCATCCATCCCGTTTCTTCTGCTTATTCATATGGCGAGAGGCAGGGTACACCCTGTACAGGTCGCCAGCCTGTCACAGGTCCAACACAGAAGGAAAGACAACCATTCACACTCACATTCACACCTATGGGCAATTTAGAATCACCAATTAACTTAACCCTATTGAAAAGCAATAATTTGAAAATATTAAAATAAACTAAAAGCTGCATAAATGAGCCTAAAAATAAATACTTTGAGATTTTATTTGAATCACATTCTCTAATATATTCTGAAATTCTGCTTCAGAAACAATAACCAATGATATAAACTTCTACTAAATGACAGAGATTTCCAAATAACTGTGACAATTCACCATTTAAAAAAATGCACACCTGTATTGAGAATGGTCACACCTTTGTGCAGTGTGCTGGTGATGAAATTTGAGTTTTGATTACTTAACTGACCTTCACATTAACATTCAAAAAACCAAACAATTTAACTGAGGAAGAATTTTTAATAAAAATACTTTTAATCTCAGAGTAAAATGGGGGGAAAAAATCATGACATAATATTATGTTCTTCTGAGTGTACTGTACTGTACATGCTGAAGTGAGCACATATTTGCTTTCAGGTAGAAATAATGAAGATTTCAAGTGTAAATTTACAAAGCTTTAAAATATTAATTTACTACAAATATTTATGCATCCATCCATCCATCCATCTTCTTCCGCTTATCCTGCTCAGGGTCGCGGGGGGCCTGGAGCCTATCCCAGCTGTCACAGGGCGAGAGGCAGGGTACACCCTGTACAGGTCGCCAGCCTGTCGCAGAGCTAACACAGAGATACAGACAACCATTCACACTCCCATTCACACCTATGGGCAATTTAGAATCACCAATTAACCTAACCCCACTAGCTGCATGTCTTTGGACTGTGGGAGGAAACCAGAATACCTGGAGAAAACCCACGCAGACACGGGGAGAACATGCAAACTCCACACAGAGTCTAAACTCATTAAACTGGATTCAACAAGAGTGAGCATCGAATACAGAACCAAAAATCAGCCCAATCGACAAAGCAAGACTGAGAAAAATAAATAGAAGATCTGCTTCTTTTCTGCTTCCTGTAAACAGCAGGGAGACTCTCGCTGCTTCAGTATTTTCAACAAGAGACCTGCCCCATCCTTCAACACTTCGTCCAGCCTTTACCTTCACCACAAATACGGAGATTATTTCACGAACATGGCCAGCAACCTCATGATTGCTTCCCTGGAAGGTAAAATCACATAAATCAGACAGACGGGCTTTGAAGCAGATTATTTATACAAACAATTTAAATAAATGGAGCAAATATTACAAACCTCACACATGGGATGTATGACAGACTGTACCTGAAAACACACACACACACACACACACACACACACACACACACACACACACACACACACACACACATTTGATGTCACGATTAACAACTTCAGACTGAAAACAATGATTTGGAAAAGAAGTAGAGACTCACCAGGTAAACGACAAGACTTGCAAGATAACAAACAACAAAGCAAGTCCAAAGTTCTTCCACTGTAAGAAAAAAAAGGAGAAAGATCGCTGTCAAAGACTGAGGTTAACCCAACGCAGAAATAATGTTAGGAGTGATCATAACTATACTACTGTGAAGCTCACTCACCCAGAAAGCTGCACAGAGAGTCAGAACGAGGCAAGTCTAAAGCAACGAAAGAGAGAAATCAGCAGCACGGACTGATTAATGATCCCTCATTACAGCCACTAAATAAAAGGAATCGTTCTAATGAAGCCACACATTTCTTGTTAGTCCCACATCTGTGGTTCCTCTGCCGAGACGAGAGCCGATGAGGAGGTATTTCAGTGCTGTTTCACTTTTTTCATCTCGCTCAGTCAAACTGGCTGATTGGGAAGCCGCAGTGTAACTCAGTTAGTGGTCAGTTAAACCAGTCGGATGGGTCAGTTTCACTTGAGGACTCACACCGTTTGCATAGTGAGTTTCGGGAAAAGCCTCATAGTGGCAAAGTGCAGAAAAACGTGGTATGAATATAGCTTTGTTCAAACAGCTTTGATATCCTACATGATGTGGAGTGGATTATTTATTATTCATTTATTTTACTTCTTCATTATGTTGCATTGTTCTCATGTTGTCGTGAGGATGGATGACTAACCAGCTGCCGACCAAATCTACAGACGGGTATCAATAAAGTAACCCGAACAATAATTTTTGCATTTCATTCATACCTTTATTCAAAAAAAAAAAAAACTGTGCCTAATTACATCTGCTGTAAACAATTTTTTTTAGTGAACTAGAACGGCGATTCAGAAAGCAAATCTTCCACTAAAGCCAGCACCCAATATATATATAGGTATAGGTAGTCCTTTCACCTTTAATCAGGTCAGTTAGTCTTTGACGTGACTCAGTTAACTGAACTGACTTCTCTATACATATATGTGCCACTGAACACAGTCTACTCATATATGTGTAATGTGTTCTTTATTACAGGGTTGAAAGATTTTATTTATTTTGCACTTACCAACATAATTGTGGTAGCCAGCGCTCTTGTTTTGTCACACATCCTTTTCAACTGCTTCATTGGGCCCATTAGAAACATTGTGCTATTGGAAACAGTAAAATATGTAAGACTGTAAAAAAAAAACCACTTTGAAAAGTGTGTATTCAGTGTGTGAAATGTGCAAAATAAGCTGCCCTTTTCGAGGTATTTTGAACACTAACCTGCACAAAGTACATATGTTGCCAAACGTGTAAAAGACAATGAAGAGGGTGATCCCAACCTTAGGGAGAAAGAGCATACACACTCCCTGCAAGACACACGTGAAAACAGGTGGATCACACGTCACGTTTATAAGCCTCGCTTTAAGGAGGGACAGCGCATTGTTGCCAAATGCATGAGCATCACATCCTCAGCATTCCTCAGAGCAAGAAGAACCAGTAGGGCCACACCAGCGTTTCTGAGCTCTTCCTTGTTGTGATTATTATTGTAGAAAATATACAGAAATAAGATTATTACCAGAAGTGTGCATGCGCCTCCCACCACGAAACAGGCGATGAATCCCTTTATACGCGTGCCCCAGCCTAAAGTCGAGGCTTCGTTCAGTTGCTGCATTAGTAGAGATTGAATAAATGATCAAGCTGGGATTACAGTTCAGAGCAGTGAAGGTTAAAATGAGAGCTTTACCTGTACAATGTTTCGGTCATCTCTGCGCGCTTCCTCGCCGCTCAAAACCGACTTCAGTTTATCCATCCCCGAGGATCCTTCAATTCGGCGTGTTTGGTGAAGAAATCTTGTTGATTCCTCGACTGAGAGGAGCTTTGCCGGGCTTTCTCAAATCTGTGTGGATGCACAGCCGCGTCACATGGCAGCAGGCGGAGAGCCGAATGAGCTGTGAGTAACTTACCTGGACAGGTGGGTCGCTCTTCTTCTTAGCCACACCTGAGCAGGAGCAGCAGCAAAGATCTCTCACTCTGATCTTTTTTTCCGGACTCGTGAATCAGGGTTAAAGAAACTTAACCCCCCACCCCGAAATTCAGTTGCCATGTCAGTGGATCCATGGGTGGACATTTTAGTGGATTTAAAACAGTAGAAAATGAGAGACATGGGTCTTTATTTTTATCGCTAAATGTGAGGCAGTGTTGTGTTTGTGTGTTTTATGAGATAATGAAATCTCTTTAGACTCTTAATACGAGACAATTAATAGAAAGCAAAATCTTTCATATAATTTTAACACATCTGCTTATTTTACTCCCACTGAAGACACAGAGGCTACATTTTTAGGCATCAAGTGTTTAGTCTTCTCAAAACATCTTTGTTTATACCTTCTGTCGACGTTGTAGATGTTTTGTCCTGCATGAGCGGTTTATCATGCATTTGGTATTAATGTGATTATGTAATGAATCTCAAGGGTTCTCGGATGTTTTAGGGCCAGTCTTAATATGTGACCCATTAGACACAACACTGAAACCTTTTAAATCCTGAAGGTTTTCAACCTACACACATCAGACAGGTGAAACTTTGTTATATCAGAATTTCTGATAGTTTTAAGCCACTGTGGCTGTGAGCAAAGGACGCTCACTTTGTTGGTGGAAACATGAGAAACAATAAAATAAAAAAATTGTTTTAATTAAACAATTTTATTTTACTTTGTCTGATAGTCTATAGTTTGACATTTGGTTTGACTCGCTTGTTAACATGAAACAAAAAATGAATACAAAATGTACAACTCGTGCTTTCAAGTAACACACATTATGATGTAATGATGTTTTCGCCATAAAGATAGCACAACTGTATACCAAACTGTGGAAAAAGTCAGAATTAATGCATGCGATCCATTAAAAGCTTTCCACTTGTATTATATGTGCAAAGTAGTAATAAAGATATGATGGTGTATAGGAAAATTATGTTGCTGTGAAATAAATAAGAGCAGCTTGAGACTACATACCTCCACCAAGGCTGAAATCTCCCTGCACGCCCTGCACGCACCGACTCTGGATCCAGATTAGTTTACATTTTCATAAAGATGATGCCTCCTAATATTTATTATTAAAAACTGACACATATCTTTGAACCTATGATGTGAAACATCCAGTTTTGTCCTCTCTCGCAATGATAAAGAACCCAAAACTTTCCGGATCCAGACATACTTTATCCTATTTATCTTTTGTGTGTTTTATCTCTCTCATTTTTACTTTATTATGGACCATCTTTGTGTCTGGAATAAAGATTGATATATGATAAGATATTATGATATATGATATACTTGAACGTTTGTCATTTGCTTTCTTTTTGGTCCATATCAACATGTGCTGTGAAAATGAGTATATTTTTCTACACAGCCACTTTCAATTCAGGTCAAGCCCCACCTCTGGTAACATTTTCATGCAAATGTGTCCATAACTTCATCAGTAATCCTGCTCACAAACAAACTGAATCAATCATAAAGCTTCTCTGGTGGAGGTAATAACAAAAGAATGTCTACAAGGGGTTTCCAGATGATTCATGAAGGCAGAGGTAGAGATATAATTCTAAGGTGAAGCTTCCGTGTCCATATCCCTTTGCCATCTGTGTGTCTTCTTATTCTGCTGCTGGGACTGGGAGCATCTTATCCCTGATTTTTTCTATAATGTTCATGAGTCACAATGTAGACGTGCAACAGTCCTCTTCAAAGAATCTCGTCCTCCGACTCTGGATCCCGCTCTCTGGCCTTCAGGAGCCCCATTTCCACCGGAGGGGTCTTCTTCAGCCTGGAGCGAACCGCACTTTAAAAAAGGGAAAGCACAACAAACATAAGTCACACACAACGTAAACTGTGCAGGAGTGCTATTAGAGGTACTCAAGTTGTTATAAATAGTACGTTACAGGTCTGTAAGCTCTCTGGGACAAATAAACAAGCAGCTTAGAAATACAGCAAAACACCTTAGAAGTACATTTCTGTTGCTACAGGTACACACTGGGGCAATTATTGCACTGAAGAGTAAGTGTGTACTTTTTGAGAATCAAAGTGTTTTTTTTGGTATGCATGTGTGCATTTATTTTAACTGAGCAGTAAAAAAAAACCCTTTTCTTCCTAGTTTAAGGATTTTATGGTGCAATGAGAGGCTGTACTTTGCAAAATACAAAAATAAATTAGATTAAATATTAAGCTGGTTTAAATTAAATGAAAAGCATCCAAACACATTCTGTATTGGGCCCATAGTTCTCCCCTGACCCCCCCAAAAGTGTGTTAGGTTCATTAAAAAAATATATATACAGATATATTTCCAAGTCTATAAATAAATATCATCCAGAATGGGATCCTTCTCACCAGCTGACGATGCAATAGAGCACGCTCACGATAAGCATGGCGAAGGCAAGGTGCCAGGAGTAACACATGGTAACGAACATCACGTTGTTGGGATCTTTCAAGTCCCACTCAGGGCCGCGTGGAGGGTACAGCACGAAACCAATCTGCGGTTCAAACATCAGGAGTCATTCTAAATGCGACCACAAACATCTGATCACAGTGTCACATTTAGATTTACCTCCCAGAACCAGGTTCCCTGGACCACCGTGAGCGTGCAGCGCAGCAGCTCCAGGATGATGTTGCCTCGGTGAAAGATCTCCAGGAAGGTGACAAGAGTCTCTCCAAAGATCGCGTACAGAAGGATCTGATGCACATGGACATCCAGCATGCTCCTGCCGTGGAGGTGGTAAAGAAAAAGAAATCCTGACAAAAGAAAGTTGGAAATGCAGGTAATGAGTGGAATTAAGTGTTTTTATAAATTAACTTATTAGCAAGATGTCTCGAGCTGTTAAATTTCCTCTACACGGCAATTGTTTCCACTGTTCCAATTTAATCAATCTGCTAAAAATACTGTCTGTCCATGGTCTGAATCAGTAACTTCCATCAGATTTATGCTTAAAATTAGCTAGGAGTAGATAAAATCACTGTGGAGGAGCTCATAATTTGAATAAAGTTCTTTATCTAAGTTTACTGGAAAGTGTACAGACAGAAAACAAATTGTTTAAAAAAAAAAAAAAAGAATAAATAACAAAAGTTGCCCTCGAACCACTGCTGGCTCTTCACTATCCAAGTGTGATGGGTAATACTGGGCAGGTTAAGTGTCAGCAGAGGCAGTCTCAAAATAAAAGGAACACCTGATCTCAACGGATGTCAGAGCGAATGATTAAAAGTTCATTCTTCTTACCTTCATTAAAGAAAGCAGTAGCCAGCATTAACCTATCCAGTGCCAGTGGTGCTGCCTCTGTGCTGTGGATAATCAGAGACACCATCGCAAACAGCCCAAAGAACAGGTACATGGTGGCGTGGTGCCAGCTGTGCAGGTGGTCCCATTGTTTCTCTGCAAAGTCGTACAGCTGAAGCTTCGGTCCGCCTGATCCAAACTGCTCTGCCAGCATCCCTGAGGGGACCACAGCAGAGGAAACACTCAGATCTCCTTAATTAAAGCCCCGGTTTGTCTCAGATTTATGTGAGAACACTCATGTCTGTCACGTCTGAAAATATATTAAGAAGCTTTTTTTTGGACATGCTTACCAACAAGGGAGAAAAAAAGTATAACGGAGCTCTCAGTGATCTCCAGGCGTCGCTGTGAGGCTCTGCTGGCCAGCCGAGTGGAACCGATGCTCTTGTTCCTGCGGGTGGCGTACCAGAGCGAGTACTTTACTGTCCACCAAATCCCGGCTATAAGGAAAAAGGTCCCAGGGAGCGCGTGGCCTCTGAAGCTGCCCATGATACCTCACCTTGAAGAAAGAGTGGGTTTTTTTTTTAATTCCATAGAAGTATATAGTACAAAAACACTTTGTTGCACTACAAACATTTTCCTTTATATCAGCCTAATGTGTGACTTGAAACGGAATAATTTTTTTAACCACAGCTTGGAAAAATGAGATTGGATAGGTGGGGAAGTGCCCATAATTTAGTTAAACAGTGTAATCAAACATAATGAGCGCGTGTTGGCGACCGTCCTCCAGCTGACCTCAGCAGAAGTTTGTCTAGATGGGGGAGGAAGTGTGTCACGAATCGTTCACCTTTACATGCAAAAATAGAAAGCCATTTCTTAACACGGAAAGGCTGCAGAATCATCTTACACCAGTGTAGCTTCTTCTTGGTAAAGATTAGATATCATTAAACCTGCACTGGATTATATGGACTGCTGTTTCAAACCTTAAAGGCTTCGAGTGGTCGGTTTCTTAAGAACAGTTAGCTTCACTCAGATGATCTTAGTTTCTTGTTACCAGACTGTGTATAAAACTGTTTATTGGGAATACACTAATGGCAGGAGCAAGAAAAAGTACACACTCATTGGCTAAAAACTTACCTGCCTTAAAGCATACACAGTTTTATCATCCTTCGAGTATAACGGGGACCATTATTTACAAAATGAACACTCTGTTGTATTCAAGACTTGAAACTTGAGACTGCGCCCATAAACTCTTCAGGAAAGTTTTTAACAAAGGTCAAAGAGCAAAAGAGCCACAGGTTGTTTTCTTAGATTTCAATACCCAAATGTCTCTCTGAAAACAGAATCACCACCCCCTGCTGGCAATTAGAAAGAATGCAGGCTTAAGGCACTTCCACAATTTCAGTTTTCAGACATGGACGCCACATCCATCGTGTAAGGTTAAACGATATTTCTAGGTCCACCAAAAGGCTCCTGGGTGGAGCTGCACACTTCCTGACAAGATAAAACCCAGAATTAAAGATCCTCCTTTGCAAAGGCATGAAAAGCATTCACGGTGTTATGCTTTGCATCCGGTCACTACTTGATTAGATTTAGAGGCAGGTGTCATGGTGCCGTACTGAGGAACGATTGGCATTTACCAAGCTTGATATATTCCAACATATTCCATAATATAAATAAAAACATTTTATCAAGATTTGCAACACATTCTTTTGATAGGCGGGATATTTTTTCCAGTGTAGTGACAAAGGTGCTCATACTTTGCAAGATATCACAGGGCAACAAGGCCTCTGCAAATTCAAAGATTTACAGATTTAACTTTTCCTGTGTGATCAGGTTATCTTGAGAGGTACTGAAATGGTAAACAACGGTCTTCTCTGACTTCTATAAATTCATAATTGAGGCTTCATATGAAGAAAGAAATCGTTGTAAACATGTTTTTATTGGAGTCCTCTTAAGCAATTACAGTGGTCTGTAAAGTGAGAGCAAAGCTGGAGTGGCATCAATAGTGGGCAGAGAATAAGAAAAAGGCCCATGGCTGTACTGTCCTTTGTGATGGAGATGACCAGGCAATATTCTGCCCGGCAACAAAGGAAACCTTTGAAGGAGCACACTCAATAGAAACGGATTGAGATGTTAAACCCAGTTCATCTGTGTGAGATGGCCCTTTGGAGGCGCAGCTTTTCCAGACTGAGGAAAACACTCCAGTCTCCATGGCAATAAAGAACCACTGGAGGATTCATCAGTGTTTGGCTGATTTACTCAAAAAACAACCCACCCAACATCATCTGCTCCCAGGTCTAAAGCCCCCCACACTGTTTTTATAACAAGGATGTTAAATCTACACATACTGCACTTTTATTACACCAGTATACAAATATTGGCCACAAGAATAAATATGATGTACTCGTGCTCGTTTCTATTCTGCTGTGGTTATTATAAGCCATGAAACTAAATAGTTTCACTAAACAAGTAAAGGTATTTATTTAGAACAAATTGTTTTACTTGGATTAGGATTATTCATTAAAATGTTTAATCAGAATCAGAATCTTTTAATGCTGCAGCTCAAGATGAATTTCATTGCTTATATGCTGCTGGGCACCTTTAACTGTAATAATACATATTACATCCAAAACGTAGTTGAGCAGAAGTACATCATCATAAAAGTACTTCAAGTACAGAAAACTTTCCTTCTGCAAGTTACATGCTAGTGATCCTGTGTCATCCAAAGGTGGTGGGCACTGTAAGATTAACAGTATTCTATCAAGGACAAAAAAAAAAAAAAAAAAAATACACATCTAAAAATCTGGTGTCTACACATTTTTTCAGGAATCTACATGATTCACTTTAAGAATTTATTCTGAACATTTTAGTTTAAACTACCCAGCCAAAATGACGTCACCCCCCTGTGGCCCAGGCTCTTTTTAAGTTTATCTTAGTTGTAGGAGATCAAACAAAGTTTGGAAGCTGGAAGCTAAATCGCGAAATGTTTGTGCATGGAAAATTCAGACAGCAGCATTATCTAAACTATTATCCAAGATCCTTGTGCAGATCAACACGGAGAGGCAAAAATGCATCATAAAATTCTTTGTGGAGACTTTCCTCATCTTTTCAAGTATCCTATAAAAGTGCCTCTCGTCCTGGCTGTTTATTATATCGACAGCACACAGTAGCCTTGATTTTCTTTACAGTAAGAAGGAAAAGAGAGGGTCTCTTACCCAAGTTTGTTTATCTCTGGAGATGAAAAGTTGTTAGAAGTATTCAGACAGAAAAAGAAAAAAAAAATCAAATCAACTTCATTTTTTCCCCCGTACTCAAACAAATATTTTTATCTTTTGGAAAAGAAGGTTTCTCCTCTAATCTTCAGCAAGACACGAAGTAAACATCTCCTCCGAGCCGGAATCCCAGCAGAACCGGATCCGTTTCACAACCTTTTTTCCCCGACTCGAAACACTTCAGGCTTTGACTGCTCAATAAACCCTCCCATTGGATGACTGCCGTGAGCTGGCGTCACCAGTCTGTGCGGTGATTGGCTGGAAGTAACGTCAGTCTCAGATGTCCACGTGTGCACTTTTACTCCGCCTGCTCGTGCACGGCTCGGTCCCTCCTCGCTCACAGAAAACCGCTACTTTCCGTCGTGCCAGGGCAGGCCGGGCTGGGCCGGGACAAGACTTCCAGCACGTACACCGCAGCTGGAAGACTTCCTCACTGGCCCAAGCTCAGTTTAAATTAATTGACTCCAAACAGTCCGCACGAGCAAACAGCTGGCAAAGCAGGGGCGTCTCCAGGATTTTCTCATTGGGGTGACATAGGGGAGGACCAGGAGACAGGCACGAGCGCTTAATATTAGATCAAAAATAAACATTGGGTAGAAAACACTGAGGGGAAAAATGTTGCATTTGCATGCAATATGATAAATTACATGAAAAGAGGTGCTACACAAGAGCCCGAGATGTTGGCATAAATCAAAATATACTCAAAGTACCTAAAGTAAAATTACTCATTATGCAGAATGGTAGCATTAGATCATAAGTATTCATTAATGTGTATATCACTTTAATGTTGCAGCTGGAGATTATTTTAATTACATGTATTGTAGTGGTTCACTTAACATGCAAAAGGCTGGGAGGTGACACAATACCGTGGGAGGGTTGTGTCACGAAGGCCGTCTGGCATAAAAGTCAGACAAATCAATCAGGTGGATCCATCTGCTTTGGCAGCCCCTTGTGAACAAGGGAACAGCCTAAAGAAGCCTTTTGTACCAGTACATGCCCATGCTTTAGTATTGTCTGGCCTGTTCACGCTGTTGGCTGTGAAATGAAATGATACTTTTATAAAAAAGGTGTTGTAGGGGCACAACTGCAAAAAAAAAAACCCCACAAGAACAAAATAAAGGTCATTTCGGGGGCCTCAAATGTACCTGTATGCCAAGTTCAGTTGCTCAACTCTTAATGGTTTAAGAGGAGTTGGCAGAAAAAGAAACAGAGTGTATTTTAGTAAGATGCTGCTGGGGAGCTTCAGCTTAATTGACCACTAGATTTAAAATGTAATCTCTGCATTAAGTAACTAAAACTTTAAAATAAGAGGTATGGAGAGGGGTGGGGTGCGTTGCTGTGGGTGGGGTGGGGTGTCCAAAAAGACCTCAGGTCCTACAGAAGCATGTGGGGAAAAACAGTCCTCGGCCCTGGCCTCTGTAAACACTTTGAGTTTATGGGCTTGGTCCCTTATTTGGGGTCATACTGAATAGATAAGTCTTTCACAGAAAGAATTATCCAGGATATGTACTCAGTGTTTCACAGTCAGATCCACTCCCCGCTCACCACATCCTATTTGAAAACACCAAGCTGATAATGGCATCAAATTTGTGTTGATGCATCATCAAATAGACTTCAAATGTATCCAGAATGCACCAGAAGACTAATAAAATACTAAATTTGACTCACCAAAACTGGTGCACAGGAAGCTGTATTTGTTGCAGTGTGTAGAGTGAGGACCAAAATGTGAAACAAACTCAGAATCATGGGAATCAAACAGGCAGCTGACAAAAAGGAAAACTGACACTTGGGCTGATTGGGGGAGGAGAATGAGACACAGTTGAGCATTCGCAACAGGTGAAAAAAATCAAGAAATCAGGGGACAGACGGGAATTACAGGAAACAACCCAAGGAGACTAATACTAACACAGAACGAGGAAACACACACTGAGAGAGAGAAGAGAGATGACGACAATGACAAATAACAGATCCGAACACCAGAGAAACAGGAAGAACTAAAATAATCCCAAGAAAAATATAACGTAACTGAAACCAGAGAATCAGAGCTACTACAAAGAAGCAGAGTCAACAAATAAACAGACAATAAAATCAGTAATTTCAGATAGAACAGAAAACCCAAATAAAACTGACACTGGATTCTATAAACTAAGATTTCAAAAGAGTGAAACAAGCACACAACAAATTCTCTTCATTCTAACGGGAATAAGATAAACACAAAAAGACTAAAGATAAACGCAGGGAACTAAACACAAATACTAGCTAGTAAGCTAGAACCTGAGTACAACAAGAACAAAAGCACTGAGATAATAAAGCAACTAAACAGGACTCAAAACAGAACCTCACACTAAAAACTGGGAGCTCTGAGAGAACTGAGAGAATAGCACAAACTAAGCAAAAACACCAAATCAACTGGAAACATTCCTCAGAGATTTTGGTCCATAGTGACATGATAGCGTCACACAGTTGCTGCAGACTTGTCGGCTGTAGATCCATGAATCTCCCGTTCCACCACATCCCAAAGGTGCTCCATTGGATTGAGATCTGGTGACCGAGGAGGCCGTTTCAGTCCAGTGAACTCATGTTCAAGAAACCACTGGAAATAATTTGAGCTTTGTGACGTGGTGTGTTATCCTGCTGGAAGCAGCCGTCAGAAGATGGTTGTTCTGTGGTCATAAAGGGACGGACGTGGTCAGCAGCATTACTCAGGGAGGTTGTGGTATTTATTTTATTTTTTTTGTTTATCAAGAGATTATACAAAGCAGTTCACATTATATGCATTTTGCATAGCTTACATAACTTCTCCAACTTTTCTTTTTTGAACATATAAAACACACAAACATAAGAACAGAAAAAGAGATAAATAATAATTTAAAAAAAAAGAAAGAAAAGAAAGAAAGAAAAAAAAGGAGGGCTTAAAGTAAAAAAAGTATTTTACCTATTGTTCAACTGAATAAGAAGGTAGAGATTTCAGGTACTCCACAAAGGGTGTCCATTTACGAGTGAATTTTGCTGAACTACCCTTCACTGTTAATATAATTTTTTCTATCCTCAGATAGAAAAAATGATCAGAATCCGCCTGACCCCGGAGCTTTACCACTCTGCATGTTTTTGATTGCAGTAAATATTGAGGTTGTGGCATTTAAAGTAAGGGGCCCGAAGTGTTTCAAGAAAGCGTCCCCCACAACGTTACACCGAAATACTCAGACCAGCCTGTCTGGCACCAACAACCATGCCGCATTCAAAGTCACTTAAATCACCTTTCTTGCTCAATCTGATGGTCCGGTTGTATTTTGGCAGGTCATTTTTGAACATGTCCACATCCCTCAGTGGATTGAGCTGCTGCCATGTGATTGGCTGAATATGTGCATTAATGAGGAGTTGAATTGGTATACCTAATGAATTGTCCGGTAAGTGTAGCTACATTAGCCACATTTAAATGTAAATAATACCACTGATAACAATGATATCTCAATTACTACACAACACCTTTGATTTTGTGCGTGCTGACTTACAGGCACACCTAAAAGGAATGAAGCCTCTGTCCACATAATCAGTTGTGCTTGCTGTTAATTAAAAATGTCTGTTATGATTATGGAAGTGTTATTATAATAATAACAGGATTTAAATACCTTTTTTGATTACTGGCCTTTTTAGTTGTGTAAATTACGTATTAAGACGGGTGCATATTTAATGAAAGCAAATCAAACCACACTTAGTTCAGTCTGTTTTTATTCAAGAGTGCAACACCACAACCGTGAACACAGCAGCTGCAAGTTGGTGCTGCTACTGTTCGCAGTGTCTCTTCAGCTTTTTAAGCACAAAGTTAAAAAATGTAGTGAGCATATAACCTCCATAGTATAATTATACTCACCCCAGCAGATCTATCGGAGCAAAAAGATTTGTGTTTCTTCTCAATGAAAATCTAACAGCAGTTATGAGAATTTGCTGCTTATTAAACAAACATTTTAACATTTAATCCAAATTTTTCAGAAACTGCAAAATAAACTTTCACATAACTGCATATTTACATGGACAAATGCATAGGGCGGCTCTTTTTAGATACACTGTAAACTTCTCATTTGGCAGTGCAAAAGAGAGCGGGCAAAACAGTCGAAGAGAAGTCACACGAAAAGAAATTCTCACTTGCAAAACAAAAGCTAATTCGGTAAGGCAGGAAAATGGTGCAGATTCGAGATAAGATTAGCGCTGGTTCAGGGGAGGAGTTTTATAACTTCAGAGAGAAACGCTGTGAGTGCGAGCAAGAAGGAGGGATGAGGGATGATATCGTTGTTGCAAAAGATATTCTCTCATTTAGTGTTTTCCACTGGCTTGTGATCTATTGCATTAATATCAGCATGGCGGTGTGGTGGTTAGCACTGTTGCTTCACAGCTAGAAGGCCTGGGTTCAAATACACTTTGGCCATTTTCTGTGGAGTTTGCATGTTCTCCCCGCAGTCCAAAAAACGTGGGGTTAGGTTAACTGGTGATTCTAAATTGCCCGGTTGACATAGGTTCTCTGTTTCTCTGTCTTAGCCCTGCGCCAGGCTGGCGACCTGTGCAGGATGTACCCTGCCTCTTCCCCTATGACAGCTGGGCTAGGCTCCAGCCCCCCCACATGCAGAGAATGGATGGATGCATTAATGAGTGCTTTTGGGAAAATATTGACACTGCCATCATTTCTGTGCCCTAAATATGAAGCCAGAGCCAAAAACCTGCACTCAGTGGATGTCAGATAACATGAACCATAAAAGCAGTGGTATTAGTACTAGGGATCAGTTAGGTTGTATTAGCAAATGACAAAGACCACGTGAAACATATAACACTAATGGTAGTTGCTACTTGTAATGTAATGAATGAACTGATGTAAAATATTACTCTGTTATTTATCCCCCACTGTTTGTTGATTAATCCAATGAAGTGCCACCGATGTTGCACACATTCACGTGCTGCCTGCTGTAAGACGACAAACTTATGCTGCTGTTTGTTTACACTTTATGTTGTAATTCAGTGCTTCCACTTCAGAACTGTTCAACCTGAACCACAAACCCAGCACAATCCAGACAGAATATCTCATTCGTTACCAAAAATATTGTCAATTCTGAGGAATTTTGCTCCACCGAAGTGCATGTCATACCAATGACTAATCCTCCCCTAATAGTGCATTAATTTAAAAGAGGTCTTATATAAATTTGCAACATGAGACAGTAACAACTCCTCTCTCACATGCGATGTCCTCGCTCTCATTTCCAGCTTCCTCCAGTGTCCAAAGACAATCTCACAGAGGGTGTTCATGCAGAAAGAATGAGGCGTGGAGGCAGGGAGGAGGAGGTCTTGGGGTCAGTGAGTCACATGCACATGCAGGCATTTCCAGTGTAGGTGCAGGACCATTATGGGACGGTGGTGCGACAAGAAGGCCAGTAGAGGGGCTTTAGCATCGATACGTAGACGCGACAGGTGGGACAGTTCCTTTCCCTCCATAGCCACTGCTCCATGCACTGAAACACATTTTAAAAGGTATCATTACATCATCGTCACTACAATCTGTAACGCGTATAATTCATGCAGGTATTGATTTTCTTTGCTGATCCCAGGAGGTCATTTCCAGCACACTGTCGTATGTAATAAACACGTCAGCAGCAGGCTCTACACTCACCCTCCCCTCGTAGCTGGGAGGGACAGAACTGCTACCTGTTTGAGCAGCTTTCTGTGTTGGGGGGGGGGGGGGGCATGAGGAAAGCAGAAAATGTTACCAGAAATAAATGCCAAACTAAACTTTAGACAGACCTCCTGCCTTCATCAGCATGCATTAGGAGACCTGGTGACATCATGGAGAGCCTGGTTACATGTTTTTATTGGGTGGCAAAAATAAAGAACAATGTCTCACACATCCTTAGTTCTAATAGTTCACCTTTGCAAGGTGAAGGAGTCGTGGAGCAGCGAGCAGTGGACCAAACCACTGCGCGGCATGCCAAGGGGGGAGTCATACACTCAGCACAATTAACACAAGAGCTTTCAGTGCATATGAGCATATTCTTTAATATTATATAGTCATATTTACAATAATGCATTGAGGAGAACAACACTGTTTTTCACAGCAAAAGTGGAACTGGAACTGAAAACTCCCCCAGTTATTTTCATCCACGGTTGCATTTGTATAACACGACTTTGGGTGGGGGAACTTCAAATTTCAATTGCCCCAGGACCCCCCCTTTAACTACACCCCTGTTTACATGACCATAAAAGTGGTGCTTTATGGAAGCACACATTATTTGCCAGCGGGAAATTTTGAGTACCAGTGTTTAAACTCAGTCTAAAAATAAACACTTGTTTCCTAATAGAAACTGAAAATAATCCCAGAAATCGAACCCTTTTCAGGCATTTTAAAATGCTGTTTTCACAAGAGAAGGAGTTGACTCCAAAAGTGACATAAAGATAGGGCCTGATGTCTGAGTGTCACATCATAGCAAAAGTTCAGGAGAAATCCTCAACTTTGCCCTTCTGGAGAACGATATCAGCGATGTCTTCGCAGGGAATTTTGACGATGGAGCGTGTGCTCCTCCTTCTCCATGGAAATCTGTCCATCTGCAGACCTCCTCCTCTCCTCGTAGAGCTTCCTTCCCAGTGAAACTGCTGCTTCACTGCTGCTGCGGGGCCGACACTTCTCTAACCTCCAAGCCGCCTTCAGCACCCACCAGATAGAAACATCATAATCAGTAAGTATCCAGTTCCCGGGACCTCAGGCTGTTAGAGTGCTCCATGCTTCTACAGGGATCATTTTCTGCTACGGGCATTGTGTTGTTTTCATACCAGTTCACTGCATGCATGTCCAAGAATGAACTGCTATCATGCACCAGAGATCTGATGTCTGACTTGCAGGGATTTGAATGAACACAGTGTAAACAGAGGTCATGCAGTAGATCTGACGTGTACAAGTTATCTTACCTCTTTATGAAAGCGGTGTGTACAATGTGGAACTGCCCTTCCACTCTTACGCATGTCCTCATGACAGATTAGGCACAACGTATCATCATTGTTCTGTAAGACAAACAAACTGCTTTGTTTTTCACTTAATCTCTGACCAGTAGTTCAATATTTTATATATTAATACTACTACTTCTAGTACTACTACTACTACTAATAATAATTCAGTCTTATTGCATTGCAGAGATTAGTAAGATCAGTGGTTTCAGTAAATCCTAGGTGTGAAAGAAATCCAAATCAAAACTGTAACTGCAAAATATTTAATCTACTCAATGTTTAATGCAAACAAAAAAAAAAGCCATCTAACCCTGTTTATTTTGAGTGTGCAGTACTTAAGGAGGACAAGTGACATTCGGAATATATATATATTCTATACCAAAGTAAAGGAGCTCTACTTACTTACTTTCACTTGATTTCAATTTATTTAAACTTTTTTAAAATAATAAAGAAACATAGAAACTATGAATGTCCTATTTTAGAAAGTTAGAAAACATTATTTGCATTATGTGTTCTCAGTTTTTATTGATTTCCTGCGTCCCATATACCACAAAGATGTGTTAACATTAAAACCCGGAACAAGTCCCATGAATCCAAAGTATTTTGTACTTAGAAAAATTAAGTATAAAAATAATAAAATAAACAGGTATGCACAACTATACTCTTCAGTATGCGAGCAAAAAGTTCATAATTTAATACAGCAAAAAAAAAAAAAAAAAATCAATCAATCAATCACAAACTGGTATAAATTAATTCCAATGCTCTAATTTGATTTAAATAAGGTCATTGTTTGCATTCAAGATCAGTTAATTATGTGACATTATGTGATGCCATGTAGTTCACAATTAAATTAAGTAATAAAGCTTTTAATTCTCTCTAATAGGTCCTTAATCTTAATCTACAGGCTATATAGTATCTTACTGGAGAAGGAGAGAGACCATCTGGCTGATCTATAACACACTGGGATGGTAAAGACTGTAAAATCTGCTTATTATTCAGTTAACTTTATAAATCCTCCTGCTCACCGGAGACACGGTCTTCTTATCACTTAGAAGGAGTCTCTTCTCAAGCGTCTCTGCGAGCTCTGGGATGGTGGTGATGCGGTTCTCGGGGGCGGCGGTCTTGGAGCGGGTGTTGTCATCCGCGGAGGCACGGCGAGGCCTCTGGTGGAGCCTGACTTCCCCCTTCTCCTCTCTTGGTTTTATGTGGCTGGGAGCAGGCGGCATTGTAGCCACATGAAACCGTTTTAACTTCATGGCATCCAACTGTGACTGTGGATTAAAGAGATGGAACAATAAGTGTTATTACATCATGTAAGAACACCTGAGAGTAAAATAACTGTGTCACATTCCCTCTAAAAGTGAAGTGGAGTTGTAAGAAGATTAAACCAGAGACACAACCATGTCTACCCTACGTCTGTGGATGGGGTTAAACACTCACTCACTAATATCCTTAAGTAACATTTTGGCAAGGCAGCTACCTAACTATAGTTTACCTCTAGGCTCAGGACAGCCAGTAAATATATATTTACACAACAGCAACAATCTGATAAAGCAACTCCTGCTAAACATGAATGATGAAGGCGCAGCTGCATTTTCTTTGTGCTTTTTGAATGAGGTTATGAGTTGGTGTTCCACTGGAACCATTAATGTCTAAAAATGATTGAACCTTTTTCTGCAAATGATGTATTTCTGGAGGGCTGTTTACTACATGTAAGGTTTAAAGCTCACTGGGAGCTTTGGTTACAAACGCACTAGACCCAGACTGACATTATACAACCCCAGCAGTACATTATTTCTGGTTCGATTGAACCGTGTTGCTGACGTTCGTAGGAAAAAGTGATTGTATCTCTTGTAGCCTCAAATTAATAAGATGTCTGAATGTTCCTGTGACTTTAAATATGAGACAAATTAAAAAAAAAACATGAGAAATCTGGGAGAATGACATTGTGATTTGTTGCTGTTTAAAGTAACTAAATAATGTGATGAATGTTACTTTAAAATAGTTTATTGAAGATAGGTCAAAATGTGTGGAAAGGTGTGGAAAGTGAAGCCAAAGCTGAAGTATCTTAAGAAGTAACCTCGACAGACAAAATGCCAAACTTAAGGTGATGTCACAGTGGCTACATCCGTCTTTTATATACAGTTTATGGTGTTTACAGGAAGCAGTTTAATTTGGATGAGCAAGGAAACAGTTTATGTTAATGTTGCTAGTTTTTAGTGGTGCTTTGAAGACTAGAAGTTCAGCCAAACATCTGCAGGTCTCCGCTTTGTTGACTGACAAGGCTATTGGGATGTTCAGTAACAGCGGCGGCTGATACTGTCTCTTCTGCAACACCACTTTTTAGTGTGGCGAAAGTCTTCAGAATTGTCATAGATTTCTCTGTTTCTGTCATGTCCTGGGCCGGTGGCCCAGTGTTTTTGCTTTTGTTTTATCTGACGGTTATTAGTTCTTGTTTATTCCTA
>JAVDPK010003022.1:27519-41390 GCA_034780415.1 Cichlasoma orientale | reverse complement strand
CCTGTGTTCCCTCCTGTTCCTACTCCCCTCGTTATCCTCTTGTGTATTTAAGTCCAGTGTTTTCTCTGCCTCTTGTCACGTCGTCCGTCTATGCTCTCTCAGCTGTGTGTCTCCCTGGTTTCCCGTGTTCTCCGCTGTTTAGTTCTGGCTCCCGTCCAGCCCCAGTGTAGGTTTTCTGTTTGTTATTTTCCCTGTCTTAATAAATCCACTTTGAGTTCACCTTCTGCCTGAGTTCTGCTTTGGGGTCTTACCTCTCCGGCCACATCAACGACATGACAGTTTCATAGGTTTTCATAGGTTATAACTGTTCTTTTAAAGATCAGTATTTTAATTGTTATGAAAACTTTACACCATACTACTAAATTTTTTCAATTTTATCCATATTATGTGCTCACCTGGTATTGTTTGTAAGCAGCTTATTCTGAATCTTATGGCTACACATGAGAACAGTGTCATTATATCCACTACTGATGAACGAATGAATGAATGAATGAATGAGCCGTTTATCTTGTGGCCTAATGCTGTTGTCACATGCGGGCTCTGTAAGTTTCTTTTCTTCCACAGAGACGTCACCTGCTCTGTTATGACTCGTACCACCTGCTTCAGGTTCCTGTTACATCACAGAGAATCGGAAGGTTTTCTTTGGTTCCAGCCGATTAAACATCAAGACTTCAGAAGTGCTGCTTTAAATCCTATGATAATGTGTCACCCGCACTAATCAAAAATGTACCAGAAAATTAGAAAGGAAGCATCTCTATCCACCCCATGAGCCATGAACCTTGCAGATAAATAATTCACCCTGTTCAATGTAATTAATAACAAATGCAAATCACTAAATTCCACTTCATACTTGTTGCTTTTATATCTTATGATTATAAGTTTTACCTTCACATTTTACTTAATCGTTGACTGAAGCTAGAAAGGAGTCAGAACTCTACTGCATGAAGAATATGTGTGAGAGCTTTGGCATGCAGCAGCCCACGACTTAAAAATGTTGTTTATAAAAGAAAATGATATCAGACATGAGGGAATTTTTAGTTGGAAAAATAAATATTATTCCTAAAGACAGACACAGACGCGGCGCAAAGACCAGACCTGTCTGCATTCTTCATAAAACTATTCTGTGTTTCCTAATGAGGCCGTAAACAGACTCTTAGCTCAACACGTGGCCGGGCGTTTGCAGTGTTTGATCACTCTATTGTAAAGTAATAGAAAACTTAAAGCATCAGTAATTCTGTACTTTGCAGAGTTTACAGTACACGTGCATTAATCTGCTGTTATTGTCCATATTTTGTCTTTTCTAGCATTATTGCTTGAACCGTACATGCATTTTATAAATATTCCATGCAGTCATATTGGATGTAAATCAATGAAGATACAAGATCTCTTTGAGGTACCTGGTCTTAAAGGAAACTGGAAGAAAAAAGAAGAACCAGCACTCTCTGATAACTGCACTGCATTATATTCATCAAAAGGCCCCTTAATAAACATAGTGAAGTGCATTTATCAGAGTGAGAGTATATGTTTAGCAGCTGTTTAAATGTCGACCACTGTGCAGCTGAACAGTCACATGCATCAGTCTGTGAAATGCAGGTGGTCCTTACCGCAGTCGGGAGCGATGCTCTTCGATTAACCTGCGTTTTTGAAGGCCGTCTGAAACTGCGCTTTCTTTCTCTGGAATGTACAGCTTCTGTCCCGTGACCCCAGTAACTGCTCATCCATTTTGTAAAGTTACCATCATCATCCTCGTCATTGTCCATAGTGATGGCAGGCAGCAGCCGTAGAGACATGACGGAGCTGTGCAGGAAGCTTCTTGTTCTTGGCACAGCTGATGAAAGCGAGTGAGGGGAGCACAGACGACGCTCAGCTGACCTACTGAGTCTCTAACTGACTGGCTGCTCTGCTACACCACACTGTCCCACATGGTAAAAGGTAACGTACTTCTGTTGTCATTCTTGGCCAATCTAAAAATAAACTGCAGAGCTTTAGCTCCAGTCTTTAAATAAGCGAATCCTCTATAATCTATTTAACGCCGCTGGTTGAACGTAAAAATGGGGATGATGGGAATAAACAGCGAGGTGGTAGCTGTGAAGGAACAGCTAGTGTTTTGGCACAGGGTGGGTGATGTGACCACTGCTTTTAATCTTTCCATTACAGTCATTAGCCTGGGGGCAGACAAGTGAAACTCCAATTTCCCCATACTTTCCACTCGCTGAGTACATCAAACCTGTCAATAATTATGGAACGCAGGCAACTGTGTGCTGAGCGCCCTAGGCTTGTGCAATACAGGGCAAAGAGTTTTCATATTACACTGTATACAACGGTCAATTTATTTATTTAAAGTCAAATATATAAAGTACAGTTTTTATATATGAACAACGCAAATGTGTAATACAAGGCCATCAACTAGAAAGGCAACGTCTCTGGCAGAAGAGCAATTATACGCACACTGATTCGCACTGGATCATATTCCAGTTTATCTGCTGTCAGTTCAGTCCGGATAAAATCTCACTGAGAAAAAGCTCATGTTTTAATGTATTTAATGTTAACTTACACACACGTACAGGCCTCTCCCTTAGAGACAGCGTGAGGAGTGCAGCCATTCGGGAGGGGCTCAAAGTAGAGCCGCTGCTCCTCCACATCGAAAGGAGCCAGTTGAGGTTGTTCGAGCATCTGACTAGGATGCCTCCTGTGCGCCTCTTGGGTGAGGTGTTCCAGGCATGTCCAGGCCCCAGGGCAGACCCAGGACATGCTGGAGAGATTATATCTCTCAGCTGGCCTGGGAACGCCTTGGGGTCCCCCCCGGATGAGCTGGTGGAGGTGGCTGGGGAGAGGGAGGTCTGGGCTTCTCTGCCCGGTCCTGGACCCGGCCCTGGATAAGCGGAAGAAAGTGGATGGATGGATGTTAACTTACACACAGCCATGCACATTATTATAACAAAGCGATGATTTATTATTGCAAATATTAATATTAGACTTGAAACCACTATAGAAAACACATTTCAAGTGAAGCACACTGCATGTTTGCATAACTTTCTTTGCACACAGAATCAGAATAAATTATATCCAAACAGGTTCAGTCAGAAAGAAGGGGTCCTTGAATTCTGATATAAACAAAATCTGTCTCTGCTCTTTTACAAGTGCTGCTAATGCTGTAAAAGTCTTAAATAGGAGGACTAATCCAGAGCAGGCACTGGTATAAGACATTCATGCTGCTTTATCATGTAGCCTCAGATCCCCACTGAGCAAGAGATTACAGTAATCTGTGTTCATTCCAAAAATAATAGTGACATGAGGTCACACCTGAAGACAAATTATCAAATGTGATTAAATAAACAAAGAGTGCTATCTGTGCATGGCTACGAGATATCATTATTAAAGAGACACCATCCAAATTACTGGAAAACAGTCTAGAATTCAGATTACAAATCTACAGTTGTTACTCTATAATAATAACTTAATTCGTTGTGACACTTTTTAAAATACACAGTTGCAAAGTGTTTCACATTCAGGATAAAACCCACACATCAAACATGAGGTGACATATCCCAATACGAGGCGCGTACCGACACGAAATTCAATTCCGTTTATTGTCTTTATACAAGAGCAGAACAGCGCAACAGTGCAGAGAACACAAAACCGCACAGAACGGATTGAGATGAGATAAACAGCTAAAAGAGAAGAGCAATACAGTACCACATGATTCCATACAGGATAAAATCAGATTAATGGCTTATCGGTAGTCTGTCATATACGATACACACATACATACACACTACAAAGCTTTGTTGGCAACCACAGTTGAAATTAAAAGGTGAATGACCAGGATAACAAGTATAAAATGTTTAATAAAATGCCATCCTTATAAAAAGAGTTTAAATCAGACGATTAAAATAAAGCAGAGGTGCAGCCAACCTGATGAACTGAGGAAGGCTGTTCCAAGGTTTGGTTCTGGTCACCTCTAGATTTAAAATAAGATAAATAAGATCGTAGAACACTTAAAATGCTCCAGTTAGATGATCAGAGAGACAGATTGCTGGAATAGAGTCTTAAGGACCAAGATCTGCAAAAAGACACTTTTGTTTTATTAGGACCTTATTCCATTTTTATACAGCATCTCACAGGTACAAACAGGTGCATTATTACATTGTTTACCAAACGTTTGCAAAACAGAAATCAGTTAAAACAAAATAGACTTAAACAGACTAGACAGAAGACAGAAGACAGAGCAGCAACAACAACCTGCATAAATAAATAAGGCGTACCATCGTGAATTTATGTTAATCAGATTAAATAATCTCACTGGAATAATCTGGCGTGGTCACATACTTGATCTGTAAAGATTTACATTTTCAAAGAACACGCTCCGTGCGTTACATGAGCACAGACATGTCTCAGCAATCACAGGTTACCAAACACCTGCTGGCAGCGGCTACAGCGAAGCCAGGCAGTGCCAATGATAGCAGGCACCGTTTACGGGAACAACAAGAGAAGATCAGACTTCCTTATAATAGCCCCTATCCACGGTGTGTCTTACCACAGCTACACACACCGCACGTGTAACACATAAGGTTATTGTGTCACATCACATGACGCGCAAGGCAAAATTGATCTTATGGCTTTCAGTGCAAAAATTGATTATTTTGAGGGCAGCCACATGCTGTGTGCTGTAGTTAACTTTAACAGATCAATTTTTATATTTTTTTCTTGCTCTTAACGCAATGAAAAATAAAAACTTTATATTTGATTTTTAAAAAAGTTTACATTAGGTACAGTTCCCGTAACAGAAAGAAATAGCAGGTATATGACTGTGTAATTACAGACAGGTGACAAATTAAAGGAAAAAAAAACCTAAAGTCTTGACCCACATGGTGATGGGATCTGGGGCTTTGTTCTGCTGATATGGTTTGGGAATGCAAACAAATGCAGAGTTGTTCTGACTGATCACTTTTATCCTGTGATAAAAACATGAGCGTGGTCTCTCCCGGGATGAAAGTGCTTCCATCCACACAGCATGAGGGGATCACTGTGTAGTTTTATGAGCACTCTCAGATTAATAAAAGCGGTCTGGTGTGTCATGTGGTTCTGTCATGGTCCCGGGTTTTTGAGTTGATTCTGTAGCTTTAGTTTGAAGGTTGTGCCATGTGTTGGTTGTCTGTTTTACCTCATTCCCTGATTGTTCTCACCTCTCTTAATTGTGTTTAGCTGTACGTCATTCCCCACCTCCTGTTAGTCAATCAGCCCTTTGCATGTTATGCCTCTCATTGTGGTACCTGTGAGATCCTGTTTCTGTAGTTCTCATAGTCATGAGGTTGAATTTTGTGAATGAAAGGCTCAGTTGTAAACAGGCTTTCTTTTGACAGTAAATACAGTTGACTTTCAAAGATTGTCCACTGCTGGTCACTGTTTGAGGACAGATGGCCTTAGGCACACATTGAGTAGTCAGGCTGCAGCACATTCCAGACAGACCGGCACTAAACTCTGAAATGGGACAGAGAGGAGACTGAACCTGGCAAAGATACAAACAGACAAAAACTTACCTCATTAATCCACATTGATTTGGATTAAAAAAAAAAAAAAGACATTAATTGAAACAAAAGTAACCCCTATTGTTTAACAAATTAGGCCAGGTCACTATATTAATGACAGCAGTACAAATTTTCCTCAGTAAGGAATTATAAGTCCACAGTGCTTTAAAAATTTATTAGACCACCACCCAATGTAAGATTTATGCCACAGTTGCTCTAAATCAACAGTATTGATAATTACCAAATCATTTTTATGTTTCTGTAATGGTTAATCCAACAGAATGTGCAAACGCTTTAATCAAAATGACATTTTTAATGCTAAAATATAATTATTGTTTTACAGTTTTACAGAAAAGCAGAAATAATAGTAAAGCACATTATTATTTTTTGACAAAGATGCCAAATTACGATTATTTTCATCTTAGTGGCTGAATGTTGTGCTTGATTCACTTCTCGGAGAAGTCTGGTGTGCCGGCTCAAATTTAGGTACAAAAACACGAGTTTTTCACTTTGTTATTTGTCAAATAAATTATACTTTAGTTTTATAAAGTTTTATAAAACACATTTTGATAGAGTTCTGAAATATTTGTGTTTTCTTGTTTTTAAATTACAGTTGGTCTAAAAAATTTGGTAAGCACTGTAGATACAGTACATCAGAGAGTTTTTCCTGTACAGTGAAGGGCATGGATACAAGAAGACCCTGCAGCAGCGCCACCTGGTGGCTGCATTGAAACTATGCAGAACAGATCCAAAGATGTTCAGTTTTATTAAAATACATTTTAAATTTTCTTTACATTTCCTGGTTTTCTTCTATGAAATAATGGAAATTAAAATTGTGTTTTTATGTGAGTCCTAAACTGGATGTAAACTTCACTGTAAGTATAAAAGAAGAACTTAAACAAACCATCTGTGTGGCCTACTTTGGGCATATTAGAAATTACAGGTAAGCAGAGCGTATAAAAGATTTAAGTAATTTTATATTTTCGCCACAAAGGCTGATTTTATTTTATTTATTTACTTTTTTGGATACCTGCCTGGTTGAGGTCAGCTTTTAAATTTGAAGCTCATTAAGCACCAAAGAAAAATAATGAATGATTATTAATAATTGTAATAATCAGCTCAGCAAATCATTGTAAGATTGTTGATACCATAAAATACTCAAAGATCTCTAAAGTATGAGGACGATAGAGGTTATAAATAAAGCCTTGCGTTTGTTTTTCCTCCTTTGCCTGCACCTCTATGTCTCAACTTATTGATGATGTATTTTGTATAGTATTGTACAGAAGAGAACCGCCCACTGAAAAAAGGGTGGTCAGAATTCTGACATTAATCTCAGAATTCCGACATTATTGTCAGAATTCCAACATTAATCTCAGAATTCTGACATTAATCTCAGAATTCCAACATTAATCTCAGAATTCCTACATTAATGTCAGAGTTTCGAAATTAATCTCAGAATTCTGACATTAATCTCAGAGTTCCAACATTAATCTCAGAGTTCTGACTTTAATCTCAGCATTAAAAATTAGTATTCTGAGACTGTCAGAATTCATTTTTCATTGTTTTAATGTTGATTTAATGTTTATGAAATCTTAATAATATAGCTGCTGTTGGTGTAATCTCAGTTAACACAGTGCTTGGTCCATGTACTTAGTGGCCTTGTACCAAACCTTTGTTTATCAACCTCCTACAAACTGCACTGGGAAGCTGTCGCTTGGTAGTCGGTAGGTGATGTTTGGACTACAAATCTCCGCCGCTGTAAGACTGCAACTACACTCAGCCCCTTGGGCCCCTCCTCAGTATCCCATGATGCCTCGGTGTCCGTGACCTCGTAGAGCACGGGAAGAACAAGTGGAGCTCGGTCACGCTGTCTGCTGGTGGAGGTTCTCCTGGCGGACTAACTACTGCTCAGTTGTAGATCATGGCTGCTTCAAAGCCAGTCGAGCCGCAGTCCGGGACTGGACTTCCCCGGTGGCAGCTGGCCCTGTTAGTGGGGACTCCCATAGTGCTCGGAGTCGGGGCGGTTTACCTGTGGAACCGCTGCAGAACGCAGGAAAAGAAGGGGACCGGGGAGAGGAAAACACCTGAAGGCAGCGCCAGCCCCGTGCAGGGCCAGGACGGCGCAGCTCGATCTGGCCGAGAGCAGGAGAACATGGTAATGCCGCCCTCATTTAACTCGTTAGCATGACGAGCCTCCGTGCAGTGCGTACACTCTTCTGACTAACCGAGTCCTTTCCGTAAAAATACAGTCAAGGACATCTGCTGTTACCGACTCTGAGAGGCTGCTACCTCCGCAGGGCAAGGCCGGGGCAGCGGCCGGTTCGCTGGAGCCACATTAGCTTACGCTAACTGCTAGCGAGCTAGCCAGTTAACAGTAGCTAGGTCAACATGCGTGGCTTTAAATGTCTGCAGCACCTTATCTGACGTGAAAAATACCGATGATATGCGCTAAAACAGGCAGTAACCGCATGATAATAACAGTTTACCTGGAGGGTTAGCTTAGTTTGTAACGATAATGTTTAGCTGGCTAAGGCTGCTTTCCCAGAAAGTCGCGTTGGGCGGGGATGGTGTGTCTGTTTTAGGCAGAGATGGTGTAGCAGCCAAAGGTGACTGTCACCTCATTTACTGTTATCCATGACGTCCTCATTGATGAGTTTTATCAGCTAAACAGCGTAAAGGAGTCACCCCTCGTTTCTTTATATTTTTGCTTCCAAGGAGCCAGAATTTCTTATAGTTTTTTTTTTTGTTTTGTTTTTTTTTTTAAATGGTCTTGAGCACTAGTTCTCCAAACTTTCTCAAGGTCTTTTTTTCTTTGAACATTGGCTGCTTTTTCACTCATTTTCAGTTCGGTTCTTGTATCTGACGATTTGTTTCTTAAGCCACTTAACACTGACTTATGAGGTACTGAACTCAAAGGATGACCCAGTGTTGTCTACACGTAACAGACAACTTGGACAATGAGCCGATTTTAAGTGTCATCTTTAGCCACTTTGTTAATAGCAGCCTTTTGCAAAAACACATTATTTGTTCCCATTCCTCCAGCCTAATCTATGAAAAATGCCAAAGATAATAGTTTGACAGGTATAAAATAGGATTTTTGCACGCACAAGCTGATTTCCAAAGAGCCATTAGCTGAAAACTTGGCATGCTGTGCAGTATGTCCTAGGGTGATATGGACCAAAAAGAATATCTTGATATTTTTTAGCTGAATGGTAAGACGGAGTATTAGGGCCACATTGAGGGAAAAAAAATTGTGCATTTTGAGAAAAAAAGTCGAAATGTGAAGATTAAAGCTGTCGTTTCAAGTCAAAACAATGCCACGTCTGCTATATCCTCCAGAGCAGGGGTGCCCAAAAAAAGTCGCTAGGGGGGTCTGAAAAGCTGCTAAATCTAGCGACAAAGTTGCTAAGTTGGAAACACTGCCATGCTGTTGCTTCCTGCATGATTTACGGGTGAAGCGGTGAGGGAGAGGGGCGGGGCAGTGCGAAGTTGTGCAGAGACAAATTGGGAGAACAGAAAAGTGAACTGGTGGATCTACAAGTATGATTGTAACACGACATAGGCTATATCGATAAAAACAAAAAAATATTGTCTCATCTTATATTGCGTATGAAAGTATATCGATATCTAAAAAACTCAATATATCGCCTAACGCTCACATTGGAAACGGAACCCAAAAGAGATGCCTAGGTTGCCTAGGTAACCATCTTATGTTATTAGTACCAGGTCGCATGTCAATCTGCAGTATCCTACACTCTTATTGGTAGTCAATTCAATTTTCAAGTTTCTCTTGGGTCGCCATAGTTGCTCGAAGTCACCAAATCTCATTCACTTTCTATGGTCTCTGATGATCACGCCTCTGTGAATCATTTACTGTGTGGATGCAGCTTAATGGGTACTCTTTGCATTCACATATAACAAGACAACAACATGTAACCATGTCAAACTGCCATGGTTACCTGGCTAAAGTTCAGTTCTGCTCCTTCAAAATGACACAAAGATGTGGATCATCGAGTTGTGGTTGTGAGTTCTCCCCTCAGCCCCAACAGGTTGCGGCAGGTGACTGCCCCTCCCTGAGCCTGGTTCTGCTGGAGGGTTCTTCCTGTTAAAAGGGAGTTTTTCCTTCCCACTGTCGCCAAGTGCTCGGTCATAGGGGGTCGTTTTGACTGTTGGGTTTTCTCTGTATTATCGTAGGGTCTTTACCTACAATATAAAGCACCTTGAGATTTGGTGCTATACAAACAAAATTGAATTGAATTTCAGTGTTAGATTTTCAATAAAATTGAATACTTGGTAAATCCCATCAAATCAAATGAAAACAATCATGTCTAACAGATCAGGAAGTTCTCCTCACTTAACTAATTTATGCAAATGACGTTATTCAGATGTATTCACATGTACTGTAAACTGAATCTGAACACTGAATCATGTAGCAAGAAACTCAGTCACACCCCAGCAGGTGTTTTCTATCTGCTGTCAAAAAGCAGAACACCTGCTGTGACATCACTCATTAGGTTCCTGCTACGGCTGTGACATGTTTGTGTGATTCAGCTCATGGAGAGCAGATATACGGCTGTTTTATGCTTGGTGGGATTTGCTGGTGTCTTACTGTTTCATGGTGATCTGTAACACAAATCCATGACAAATTCAAGTGGTTGCAGATGTCAACAGGTTTTAAACTTTGCTGGTAGTTGTTCAGAGTAATGACCACTGGCTTTGATAAAGGGAAAGCTTCTGGGGCTTTCAGTATCAGTGAAGATTATTGTGTCTGCATGTGTAACGCATTAAAGTTTCAGGCGTATTTCCTTCTTTGCTTTTCACATTTTCATTGTAATTCTTCAGACTTTCTCTTTGGTTTTTCTTGTTCACCCACATATTACTCAGTGGGGTTCTCCATTGGATTTCCCCTCACTTTTCTTTCATTGTGTGACTCACACTCACACAATTCCTTTATATCAGTCTGGCAAAATCACCTTGGCAAAAATATAACTTCCTTCTCGCTACTGCCACCTGCCTCCTCCCCTTGCTTTTTTTTTCCTCTCTCGAACTCTCACACCCTACTCCTCTTCCTTAGTGCCCTGCTCTTAGACACACACACACACGCACACACACAAATGCATGGGGAGATGTTGTCATCATGAATGAGGCAACAAGCTTCTGAGCTCAAGGTTACAAGGCAATAAAACTGTTTGGCGTACTTCATGGGAAGACTTTTGTTAAGCTGAGGAACGAACTGTGCTTCCGACTGGGGGCTTGAATTTGAATTATGCCCATCCATAGAAATCAGACAGGGGAGGACAAAACAAGGTCACATATCCAGTGTTTTCTTACAAGGATAGTAGAGCAGAAAAGAAGATTTGAATAGGCGCCACCGTTTCCTAAAGCAGGGCTCTCAACCACTCAGCCAATTTTCATCACTGGTCACAAACAACAGCATTGTTTTGGACTGGAGTCCGCGGTTCCCAGGGAGGAACACTGTAACCTCCTCAACACTTGGCTCCCTTTTGGAGTTGTCCCTCCTTGTCGCGCGGTAATTACTGTAACTGTCACTTTTTTTGTTCTTTCTCATCGAAGGAAGAAAATGGAAAGTCTTTTCTTTCCCCCAGCTCTTCATTCTTTTCGCCGTCCCCTACCCAGCCGCCCCGCGCGCGCGGCGTTAACTGTGTCCACTTCAATTACGACCTCATTTCTGGGGGTTGGGGGGGAGGCTCTGCGGGGGAGCTCGTCTGCTGGCATGCCTCTGTGTGTGCGTGTGTGAGTGCTTGTGATCACATGTGTGGCTGTAGATGGGCTGTGGGTTGTGTGTAGGGGGCATAACCTGAGGACAGGCTGTTATTGGGTGAGTGTTGTCCCACCCGAACCACAGCCCTCACTCTCATCCAATGGCCCCCCGCCACCAGAAGACACACACACACACACACACACACATACACACACACACACACACACATCTCAAGCCACCATAGGCCATGCTTCATTAACGCATCCCCTGCTTCCCACTGGGGCTTCCTTACCCCTCCCTCGTCCTTTTCCCAGTGTTTTCCAACTAGTTTGTGTTTTTCTTCTCTCCTTCCAGTGCAACATGTCCACCCACGGCCAGCGGGGAGAGTGCTGGTGTGTTGACCCCTTAACAGGAGTCCAGATACCAGAGACGCCTAAAGTCAGAGGGGATCCCAACTGTAACCAGTTTCAGGAGCCGCACAGAGCGATGCCCACTGCAGAAGCATCTCGCTAGCATACCGTCACCACGGGGTGGGGTTTTCTTAACGATTACAGATTTGGGAGGATTATTTCATCAAAGGCGTAGAAAATGTCAAATATGAAATTTTTTTTTAAATTAATTGACTCTAGGTTAAAAAGTATCAATAAAGTACAATAAAAAGTTCAGTGAAAAGCCCAAAACCAGCTTTGTGTTCATTCATCTTTTTAATATTTCCTCCATCCGTCTCTAAGATTCAGGACCAAGCTCATTTATTCTTATTAAAGACAAATGCTTCAGTACAAAAACTTATGCACAGAGTGAATTTGTGGCAGATTACTGTAAATATAAATTTTTGTCCATAACAGGTGCCACGATGAAGAGATAATCAGTGTTATTCAATTCACCTGTCGGTGGTTACAATGTTGTGCTTGATTGAAGCATGTGATCCACTCAAACTACAACGCTCATTCTAGTCGAGAAACATGTCAGTCATTGTATTACTGGATGCAAATGAAATTGTCACTATAAGGAAGCACCTTCACATTACACCTGTGAAATCAGCATAAACCTGTTAATTAGAGAGGCTTTAAGGTTAAACCTAGTAAGGATTTTATCTGCATTTAAATGACTTATGTAGGATCTGAGTAACTGCAGTGTTTGGAATTGGGTCCTTCCAGACTAAATATTATCATGAACGACCTGTGAATCTTTAGTTATGGCTCCATATCAGTGATCCTACATTGCACAGTGACAAAGGTTCAAAGCTGGTCGTAGTAACTGCTTTGAGCCCAAAGAAAGCAAAATTCTGACAGCTTCAGAAATCAAGGATCTCCCAATATAACTGCTGCCTGCTAATCAACCAATAAGAGCAAAAGCTTGTTTGTATGTGTACTCCAGCTGTTACCGTGACTGCGCGAAGGCCGACAGTCTACAGGCATTAAACTGGATGTCCCCCTCAAATGTATTCAGTCACACAGTTGTAGCTTGCAATGAACTTTTAAAACAGTCGAATCTCGCAGTGTGTCGGTGCCTTTAAGAGGACAATGTAACATTTTGGATTTGGCATTTATCTTTATTCATCTACGCTGCTACGGTTACATAAATCAGTAAATTAAAATGTAAAACAAATGTTATGCTAATGACAAAATGAGAATTCTATGCAATAAGGGGTAACACCTTTTTTTTTTTTTGAGCTGAGAATCTTTGAATCACTGACTATATAAAAGATTGTGTATACTATCTATAACATTTTAGTAGTAATACTTGGTGTATACAGTTTTTTATGATACTTTACAAATGTGTAATTAGGTTTTTATTTCATATACTTTCACTGATTAACTCTTGCAAAATTTCCTGTTTATGGGCCAAGATTTGTTTGACCTTTGAACGCTGAAATAAAATGCTCCCAGTGACTGAAAAACAGTTGTTTGCTAGGTTTTGTTTGTTGCCATTTTTCAAAAAATTTTGCAACAAAAACATCTTAATTTCACTTTAAATGTTAAATCTGAAGTCATCCAAGTTTTCCGAGGAACATCCAGCGGCTCGATGAACTGCAGAAAGCTGTCGTTCGTCTCAACACTCACAAAATAAGTATCAGGAGAAACTGCACTTACAATAATAATGCTGGAAACTGCTGTGTGGTACCACCGTTCCTATCACTGCTGTGCACTGACATGCTTGTGTGTGTGTGTGTGTACCCATGTGTTGCTGGGGTTACTAATGAAGTGTTGACATGAGGGATTAGACTGACATTGACAAATGTGACATTAAATGCTAAAGGTCTATGAATAAACCAGCCCACACACACACACACACTTTTATGCTGCAGACCACGACCTTAAGACAAACCAATGTAAAGACCTAACAGAAGGAAGTGACGTAATAAGGATTCTGAAGGTTCCCGACAAAAAGGGACATTTGGATCTGTCATGATCCTCGGCCTGTGGTTCTGTTTTGTTGTATCTTCTGCTTGTAGTTTTGTATTTGTTTTTTGGTTTTGTTAATCATAGGTTATTCTGATTTCTCTGTGTTCTCATCTTCTATGTCCTTGTGCTCCTGTGTCTGTGCTCATCTGTGTCTCCCCTGTTCAGTTGTTTCCCTGTCTCGTGTCAGCTTAGGTGTTGTAGTAGGATTCTGTTTAG
>JAVDPK010003022.1:0-23860 GCA_034780415.1 Cichlasoma orientale | reverse complement strand
TTTACCTTACAATACAAAGCGCCTTGAGGCGACTGTTTGTTGTGAATTGGCGCTATACAAATAAAGTTGAGTTGAGTTGAGTTTTCTTTCCCTTTATCTTCTCGTCAAACTTTTTTTTCCTTTCCAAAACAACTCTTATGCAGAACCGTGAGCCGATGATGCCGTCGCCTCAGTTCATTAAGTCGTACTTCAGCTCCTTCACTGATGACATCATCTCCCAGCCCCTGCAGAAAGGCGAGAAGAAAGATGAAGACAAGGATAAGGAGGGCGAGGCGGCAGAAGTCTCAGAGAGGTCAGCATTTTTTTCTGAATGCAAACTTTATTCATAACCTCGGGTTTTACTGGAAAGAATGGAGAAGGTTGTTACAGAACAGTGTAAGGAATCTGTGGCCCTGCGTTTGTTTCTTGCACAGAATTACTTATTGGAAGACTTTTTAAACATCTGTAGGCAAATATTTTCCCATGTTCTTAGCTCTGGATACCTGAAGGCAAAGCAGTACATGGAAGAGGAGAACTATGACAAAATCATCAGCGAATGCACCAAGGAGATCGAGTCGAGAGGAAGGTACACTGCCGAGGCGCTGCTGCTGCGCGCCACCTTCTACCTTCTGATCGGAAACTCTTCTGCTGCTCAGCCTGACTTGGATCGGGTCATCAACATGCACGACGCCAACGTGAAGGTGCAGGCTGTTTATTCCACAAGCTTGTTCTTATTTGAGATTATTTGATATCTGTAAGACTAAGTAGAAAGTCAAATAAAGGTCTCGAGTAATTTCATTGCACTACCTGGAGAAATTGGCCTGACAAACTGCTTTTCATCCAAGCAAAAAGTGGAACAGACTTTACAAGTTGTAACTTCAGGGTTTGCCCGTTCTTCAGTTTACGTAATGATTTGAATGCACCAAAAACACATTTTACCAAAGCCTTTAAAAACTACTGTCATCTGAACTTTACAGCTACGGGCCAATGCTTTGATCAAGCGTGGCAGCATGTACATGCAGCAACAGCAGCCTCTGCTCTCCACGCAGGATTTCAACATGGCCGCTGAGATCGACACACGGAACCCTGACGTGTATCACCACAGGGGTCAGGTAGGAGTGAGAGCGAATCAGTTACCTGCTTTTGTTTTGCTTTGCTTTTGTTTTGGTGTCCGATCACAACTGTTAACTTCCAGATATCTCTGTCATTTCTCTCAGCTGAAGATCCTGCTGGACCAGGTGGATGAGGCGGTGGGAGACTTTGATCAGTGCATCCTGCTCAGACCCGACTCTGCTCTGGCACAGGCGCAGAAGTGCTTTGCCCTTGTAAGTAATCAGCTAAAGACAAATTTTAAAGCAGGGTGGTTCTCCATGTGTAACGGTGCACCATTAAGGCAAAGCTCAGAGTGCAATGTGAAAAGCTGCCACTTTTGTTGATGAGATTTTAGAAGGAAAGATTGTTGGGAAGATCAGTCACACATTGTGCACTCAGTCAAAAATAATTTTCCAAACACGTGCAAACTTCAATTAACTGGCTAACAGTATTTAGGAAGATGTGCCAAGTTTGGACAGTAAGAATTAAAGATGTCAAGACACCGTTGTGACATCTTTGCAGGTTTTGTGTCAGCTGCTGCTAAATAATGAGCTGCTGTTGAACCACAGACTGATAACACTGCACATAACGGTAACAGAGTGGGCTCTGTTTATGATTTTCCACTGGCTACAACACTGAGGGCCCAGATAGTGATCAAGTCAAATGACAGCATATATCACCTTACAGAGTAAAAATAGCAAGAAAACAGTAACTTAAGAACAATGAAACAGAACAAAACAATAACGCAGCAGCACAGGAGCAATAAATTTGTTAAACAGAGTGGATGAAATCCCTAAAAACCATCGCAATTAGATTCTGAATACTTGTTTAAACAGGTAAGTTTTTAGATGGGATTTAAAGCGGGATAGATTGTTGATGCCCTTCAAGGATTGTGGGAGTGAGTTCCAGAGACGAGAGGCTGTGTAACAGAATGACCCAATTGTAGATAGACGGACAGGAGGTGTAGTGAGAAGCGTGGAAGAAGAGGAACGAAGTGTACGTGAGGGAGTGCAGAAATGAATAAGAGCAATAGATGGTAGATATCTGATGTAAACTTCTCCCTTTACACAACCATTCACCTTTATTCTCCACACTAGCAGGGTAAGCTACAGATACAGTTTTCCCACTTTGATGACACATGGTTAGTTTCAAGTACTTTTCATCATGTTGGAGACGTGTTCGAGCATGTTAGAATTGCTTTATTGTCATTATATGTGACATATAATGGAAATGCATTTCCCCTTATCACTTTGTTTCCTCTCACCAGTCAGTTCCTCCTGTCTGCAGCTGGATTTCCTCATTTTTACCTTGAATGTTTAATTATTTGATTGTGTTTTTGTATGATCACACACCCACCATGTCTTTTACATTTAATAGTAGCTCTTGATTATTCATTTTTGTGTTTGTTTTTTTTTACTCTTGTGTTCTTCAGTACAGACAAGCATATACTGGAAACAATCCTTCACAAGTACAGACAGCCATGGATGGCTTTGAGGATGTTATCCGGAGGTTTCCAAAATGTGCCGAGGGCTACGCTCTTTACGCTCAGGTATGCTCAGGTGTTAAAGGATGCTATCTGTATTGTGGGGAAAAAGACTACTGTTTTGATAATATATTTTTGCCTCCTCTCATTTCTGTGATTCTTTATCGGTACCCAGCTTAAAAACTGGCAACACCAACTGCTTATCTTAATGTAGCTAACCACTGAGGATCTATATTCAGAATGCCCAGAAATCCTCATAGGTTTTCCTGAATTTCTAGGAAATGTGGTTAAAAGTGCATTATTATTATTTTTTTTTTTATTAATAGTTTTTATGAAAACATTATAATCATTAGAATGGGGGAAGTAGCGCCCTTACACCTGGCTGACGTGTATAACTAACCAGTCTTTCTGTGTGCTTTTCAGGCTTTGACTGATCAGCAGCAGTTTGGAAAAGCCGACGAGATGTACGACAAATGTATCGAGTTGGAACCAGATAATGCTACAACATATGTCCACAAGGGGTAAGGGTTTCTCCCCTTTCATGCGGGTATATTGATCCATATAATACTCATTTGTTTGTGGAAACGTGACATGTTGGTAATTGTTCACTGTGTGTCCAGTTTGTTGCAGCTTCAGTGGAAACAGGACCTCGATTTGGGTCTCGAGCTCATCAGTAAGGCGATTGAGATCGACAACAAATGTGACTTTGCTTATGAAACTATGGGAACCATTGAAGTTCAGAGGTGAGAGAAACAGTAGCTGCATTTTCACTCAGTGCACCCAGAACGTTTACTTCCAGGGATTTTCAAGGAGCCTAAAGGTTTATTCAAACCACTGTTTGTGTGTTTCTGATGCAGTCTGTGACCTGTGAAGTTTAGATTAATGAGTACTCAAGAAATACCTCAGGCTATAAAACATTGCACTCAGGTTATATCTCAGCTGTGTGTTTAACAGAATAGTCAGGGTGAAGGCTGCCCTTTGGTTATATTTTCACCTAAAATCTGGCAATGCAGTACCTTCCTACAGGGTTCTCTGGATATGTGTGTGTGTGTGTGTGTGTGTGTGTGTGTGTGTGTGTGTGTGTGTGTGTGTGTGTGTGTGCGCGCATATTTTTGGGCAATATAATATAACCCAATTTGCCAGCACTGCTCCCATTATACAGTCACCCTGTAGCTCACACTCTTACTTACTGAACTGGACATTAGGAAACCTCTGCAGTACTCTGTAAGTCGGGGCTCAGGCAATATTTTGTCTGCTCTGGTTAGTGTGCAAGATTGGGCCATTATAGTGTCACATAATCTGAGACACATGACAGACTACATTTTGCCCACCAGTCATTCATGTTGGCTGTGCAGGATATCAATGCAAGAAGCTAGCTGGCAAAATTGAGGGGGAAAAAATGCAAACGGACCATTTCAGCCGAAGCAGTGTAAATGATACAGGCTGTGGAGTTTTTACTCTTTCACAGATCAACCCAGCTGCACTGGCAACATCATTTCTCTCCTGCTTTAAATAGTTTAGTTGCACAGCTAAATGGTAGTTTGTGCTCGTATGTGTCAACCTCATAAAAGTGAGGGAACTGTTGTAGAAATAAAAAATAAATAAAATTAAGCCGGCTAGTTATGTTCAGATTATCTGTTGTTTCAAAATAACCAAAACAAAAAACACAACATATTCCCTGTCCCACCTTAATTACCTGTCCAGATAAAAAGCATTCATGAGTAGGACCCAAGAACTTAAATGGTTCAAAAACAGGTCCGTGCGTGCGTGTGCGTGTGCGTGTGTGTGTGTGTAACAGGTGTGGATATGAAATCCTGGCCCGGTCTCTAGGCACACTGAAAATACAAAGCAGCCCAAACAGAAGCTAGTACCTGAATATGTACAAGTCCCTTATAAACTACAGATGTGCCTAGTTAATAGCACTCGAAGCTAAAGTGCTGCTGCAGCAGGACATCAGAAGGTGCAGTTTAACTAATAAACACTGAGTTCACAGTACTTGGAGGCAGCCCTGACTGCTATGCTGCCCGTTTTCAGCAGTTGGGTGGTTGAATGTCAGCGAGATTAAGTTAGGGGCACAACACCCCATCGCCAAAGTTTCTAGGCTTTGAGAAAGTGCGTGCCACTATGAGTAAAATAATTCCTCCAGAACTTAAATTATACTCTGGCCCTGCAGTGGAAAGAGTGAGTCCCCTCCAAAGCGTTCTAGTTCCTGGAAAAATGTCCTGTGGTGAAAAAGTGGTTTAATGTGATCAAATCTGCAAATTCTTGAAGTGCTTGGTATAACCGGACTTTTTTCCTTTTTCTTCTTTTCTTTTGCACAGGGGTAATCTGGACAAGGCAATAGAGATGTTCAACAAAGCAATTAACCTAGCGAAGTCAGAGATGGAGATGGCCCATTTATACTCGTTATGCGATGCAGCCTACGCCCAGACAGAAGTGGCGAGGAAGTACGGGCTGAAACCTCCGACACTGTAACCGCTCTGCCAATTGATCGCCAATCTCAGTCTTCATTGCTGAACCTAACTGTGTTAAAAGTGAAACTGTCTGACTTAACTTTGATTTGTTTAAAAAAAAAAAAAAAAAAAATACTGGATGTTATGGGGGAAGGAAGGAAGAACCCTGAATATATATACAGCGTCTACGTCAAATTAAAGGGGTCTGTTATCATGGTAAAGAGCGATTTGTAATCAGTCAAGCGGAGGCTGTGATTCTGGTCTCTGGTAGACTTAGTGGATGTGGGGTGGCTACAGGGGATTTTAACCAACACCGCCCTTTATGCTCACACTTAATTCTATCATGACATTAGTGTCAAACTTTTTTTTTTTTTTTTTTTTTATTGCTCAAAATGAAAATAAATTTGGTCGTTTATGGAGGGAAAGTGTACATGAGTGGCCATGTATATCTGTCAAAGAGAAGTGAGGTGTGTGCAGTCTGTTGAACCCACAAGGGTTTTTAAATCTGCAGAAAATACTGTGAGAGCTTTATATAGTTCCAATGGACTGTTCACTGGTTAATTTATGCTAATCTAAAGGGTTTATTTTTTGTCCACATGCTCCCATATTGTAACATACATTATCATTTCTGAATGCAAGATTAAAATTATAGTCAATTGTGTAATGTCTGTATTTGAAATGCTGGAGTTGATACCAAGATACGAGCTTACAGAGAGGTGAGGAGTTTGTTTTTTTTTTAAATGTTGGGATTGCCTGTTTTTCTTTTTTATATACTTCGTGCAGCATGTTCACTTTATAAATTAATGTAAATGCAATGCTCGTGCTGTCTTGAACACTAGGAAAACCCTACGAGGCTTTTTTTTATTTTTTTTTGCAGAACACTTTTGATTAGACAAACTTAGCCAACTTTGTTGTTTTGGTTTGTTTTTTTGTTTTGTTTTTTTGAGTTGCTTCTAGTGTCAGAAGGGTATTCAGTGTTTTTTTTTTTTTTTTTTTCCAGCTTCTATTAATTGAGAATCGTGGTTTGTTTTCTATTTTCTGTGAATTCTTTTTCTTCATGCTACATTTGGATTTACTTTTGGCAGACTACTTAACATAATGGTTTCAACTGAATTTTTTTTCTCCATCTCTCCTTTTCAAACAACCCGAGCCTTATTGTCTCCAGCCTACATGCAGCCCTGAGAATCTCTCGGTACGGTGTAAGGTTTGGTTCTCAAGTAACATCTGTGAAACACCGATGAATGTTTGCATGCCTGGAGCATTTTAAATTTTTAGAAAACTGCATTGAAACGCTCCTGTCCTCTGTGGCATTCATTCGTCTCACACCCGCATGCGTGGTGATGCCAAAGAACCAAATCATGCATTTTCAGCTGCAGCTGGTGAGGATGACTCAACTAAAACCTTCTTCAGTTAACCTTCAGAACATGGATGTGACCTACATTTTGGCTGTTTGATATAGAACACACTGACATTCTGCATCAACCATGTGTATGGTGACCAAAGCGAAAGAATGAGTCCTAATAAAGTTATAATTCTTGGAATGAATTTTTACCTCCGGGCATCTCTGCAGTGTGTACGGCCTGATTCTGCAGCACACACCAAAACACTTTGAGACCTGTAATCAGTAACCAGATTTTGCTGTAATTACTTGAAACTTTGTTTATAATCTTACTGCTTTTCTGGTTTTAATCAGTGATTTAAAAACAAAGTAGTATAATGCTGACTTCGGTTATAAGTTCCATAGTGAACTTTCTATATTTCTGTTCATGTAAACTTGTTCAGGGGCTCCATTTTAAGCAGTTGTCAAAACTGCAACAGTACCTTTGACAGGTTTCCAGGTTCTCAGGGTCCAGGTTTTGCAAATTTTTGTCACTAACTTACAGATTAAGGAGTCATTAATATTAATAACCAGGTGGTACTACTCAGCATTTTTATCCTCTGAAAAATAAACAGATTAATGCATCCCTGCTGAAACAAAGAGACAGGAGATATGTTTAACAATTGCTGCATTAGAAAAAAAACGTGAAACTGCTTTCCAGGTGATTGGCCAAGTACTTTAAAGCCTCAAAGTGGGGGACTTAAAATGACTTTAATTCCTTAACAGTTAACGCAGTATTTTAGTTAAACCCCTTGATTCAAAGCTGAAAGTCTGCACTTCAAACACATCTTGATTGATTTACTATCCACTGTGCTGGTTGTGTACAGAGCCAAAACTATAAAAACGGTGTCATTGCCCGAATACTTAGAGTATGCACCAGACTGTGATGTATGTGCAAAGACAAAGAAGTTAGCCTGTTTATAAAGAGTGAGAGATACATTTTTCAGACCACCTACCACACAAACACAACCTTTGGCCCACATTTAGGATCTTGTCACTGAGTAAATTGCTTCTATATCATACAGGAAGCTCGTTACCAATGCAACAGCAGCAGGGAATCTTTAATTTCCCTGATGGAACCCTCCCAAACGGATTAATAAAGTTTTATCTAATCTAATCTAATCTGACAGGTGATCGAGCTCCTGCAGCACCAAATCTGTTGGATAATTTATCCCTCCATTTACACACATTTAAATCTTTGTTGAAACACATTTATTCTCCTTGGCATTTGGCTGCAGTGTGACATCCTTCTAGTCAACTATATTTTATGGTCTGCTTTTATTTTTTATTGTGTTTTAATTTTTTTTTTCCCTATTTATTGTCTTTATGTTGTGTATTGTGCTCTGGTAGTGGTTCCTGGTTAATACTGTTGTATAAACAGTAAGTATTCTGGCTTTTCAGGTCCACTTAATATTAAAGTACATTTTAACACGTTTCTAGAAAATTAGTGACTGACAATCTCTACATTTGATTTCACCTATCAAATAATTTTTAGCAAAATCATAACTGTCTTTTCCAATAAAAGCTCAAAGCTATTAAAGCCGTTTTCAGTGGCTTGTAAAGTTTTCTTTGATTTATGTGCCTCTCCTGATTTTGTCCCCGCAGTTTTTCATCAAGAGCAATCAGTCGCACAGTTTCACTCATCAATCTCAGTTGCTCGTTTCAGTGACGTCAACGCGCAAATCAGACGCGTTGACGACATCTGACGTGTCTCCGTCAACACAACAATGGCGGATGCCGTGGAGGAAGCGCTTCAAGGCAGCTGGTGAGACAATTTGTTGACGGATTGGTGTTTTTAGACTCTTTGTCTCGACTGTCAGCTGGTCGCGGCGACTCTTGGTCAAAGATTTCCGCGTAAAGTAACTGCAGATGAGTTTTGGTGGCTAAATCGGTGCTGGGGTTTGGTGACGTTACTGCTCTCCAGCTAGCCAGCTAAATGACAATTAGCTAACTCGGGTCTTATAAATAGCGGTCGATAAATCTCAGACGGATAAAATAACAGCTTTTAGGTCAGCTCGGTCATGGACTCTACATATTTATCACTTTCTTCGCCTCAGTGTGAAGTTTAATAGCAACGGATTTTAGTCAGGGAGCTAATATTTAGCTTGACAGCCGGTTCCCACTGACCTAACCCAACCCCACTCTGTTCTCGTTATCTTACACTGAAATACAGAAAATAGTTTACAGAAAAGCCAGTAAGACGATTGTCATCACGAAAAAGACCCATATGTTCATGTGTCAGATTAAGGAAAAGCCCGGACCCCCTGCAGAGAGGGCTCTGGTGAGTCCACTGGTCCCCCAGATTACTGGAAGTCAGTATAAGCTGTTCTAAGTGATCACATCTATCCTGTGGTGAAATATTTCCCTTTTCACGAGAGAGGTCTCTTCTAGAATGACACTGCCCTTTGTCATAGTGCATGATGGGTCCGTGAATAGTTTGATGAGTATAAAAGTGATGTGGATTGCACAGTATGGCCTTCACAGTGGTCAGCTCTTACGTGCCTGTAGAGATTTTGAACAGATGTGTTAGCCAGTGTCTGCTCCACCTTCATCAAAACATGAAATGATGGAATATCTTATGAAAAGGTGGTGTTCATCCCTCAGAGATTTGGAAAACCAATACCAAGGCTTATTAAAGCTCTGAATGCTTTTCTAAAAGATATTGCTGTGTTGTTTTCCTCTTAAGTTTGTCACATGTTCATATTTGACAAATATTAAAAGAAACTATTTATTTGATCTGTAAAATTATTAGATAATATTTCATTCCCACATGCAGCCTGAAGTGCTTGTAGTAAAAAGTAACAGAGAAAAAAAGCAATACAAACTCAGATTAACAGAGGAATTAAATGTATAAAGCAACGATTAAGATGTAAATTAAAAGCAACGAATAACACAGTGCCTTTAGTTAAAGCTAATGTAGTTTACATAATTACGCAGATGTAATTAATGTTTAAGTTAATTAAGAAATTACTTGTAGTGCTGTGCAGTACGGCACAATATTTTTAAGATTTGTGAGTTTCATAGTATATTGTGTTATTATTAATAATAGTAGTATTTCTGCATTAGTGAGCGTTTACATCGATTTACTATAATTCATAGTATAATAATTTAACTTAAAATAAACTGTTCAGCTCTTATGTTTTGCTTTTTGCCTATGAACTTTTATCTTTATATTTTGTGCTGTCTGTTACTCTTCAGGGACCAGGATCTCGCTGATGCTCTGGACTCTGGTGGCTCAGACATGGAAATGGAGAGGAGCACCATCCAGGTCCAGGAGCAGACAACTGAACACAGAGCCAAGATGTGGAAGGTGAGAAATGTGGTTTCAAATACTTAATAGGCATGTACAACATAATTTGAATTATGTGTATGGACAGAAGGCAGGAATTTCAACAGACTTGAAAGACGAGTATCTTTTACTGACACACCCAAAGGAAAAACTTCAGTTATGTATGTCTAAAGCCACATACCGAGAGTCAGTTTTCTGTCAAGCATGTGAGCTGGTAGTTAACTCCTGTACATTTGTACTTGATATGCACATAGATGATGATAATGATGCTACTTGTAGGTTCACTGGTGTCATTCTGGTTTTGGCTTTGCATGCAAAACACCAGCCTGTGAAAAGATGTATTATCAGTTGCACCCAGCTGTAAAGCTGCTTTGAATGGGATGTTTATAGTGTCTCATAATAGGCTGTTTGATAACTGCAGTTGGAGAACTTTTGCCTTTTAGTCAGTGTGTAAAGTTTAGAGAGCCGGCAATCATTTAACATTTATTTAAAGGTTATTTATTTTGCAGTTGTTAATGAATACCATTGAGTCAAATTACACCTTATGAAATTTAATAATTTGGTGTATTATAAAACAATTAAAATAATGCACGAAGCCAAATCAAAACACAAAGTACAAAAGTGTTTATCAGTGCAGGAGAGCAGATATGAGTTGATGTAAGTATTTATTTTTAACTTTAGGAAAACCTAAAAAATGGGATTAAAAGTAGACAATTTCTGTTGTTGGGGTCAAATTGTGGAATAAAACTGGTGTAAAAATAAAAATTTACAATTCACTTCAGTTTTCAAATTCTTCAGGTGTCCAAGAGGCATCCTGGTCAGATGCCTGAACCACCTCAACTGGCTCCCTTCTATGTGGAAGAGCAGCAGCTCTGAGTTCGTCCCAAAAAACCAAACTCATTACTCTAAGTCTCAGGGAGAGACCAGACTACTTTCAGAGAAAGCTCATTCCCACTGCTTTTATCTGCAGTTTCATTCTGTCATTACTGTGTGGGAATTCTTCAGAAAAACGTCTTTGATCATGTGGTTTACATATCACAGCCTAGAGGTATGAAAATGAGTGCTCGTAAAAATCTAAACATATCAAATAAAATATAAATTAAAAGAATCAAATAAACCGAAGTATGAAGAAATTTCCCTTTATCACAGACTTTCAAAACTTGGTTCAAAAACGTTTTTTAATTTGCTTTAGCTGCAGGCCTTTTTCTAAGTTCATCACCCTGCAGCTGTATTGGGAGAAATTGGAGATTGCAGAGATGTTTTTTTTTTATTTTTATTATCTCTGAGGGCAGCACGGTGGCACAGTGGTTAGCACTGCTGCCTCACACTTAGAATACCGTCTGAAAGGCCTGGGTTCCATTGAGGTTCCATTCCACCTTAGCCCAGGCCTCTCTCTCTCTGTGGAGTTTGCATGTTCTCCCCGTGTCTGCGTGGGTTTTCCCCGGGTACTCCCACAGTCCAAAGACATGCACTTACTGGGGTTAGGTTAATTGGCTACGCTAAACTGCCCATAGATAGGAATGCGAGTGTGAATGGTTGTCTGTCTCTCTGTGTCGGCCCTGCGACAGGCTGGTGACCTGTCCCGGTTGTACCGTGCCTGTCGCCCTGTGTCCGGTGGTATCGGCTCCACCCCCCCCCCCCCCGCGACCCTAAACAGGATAAGCGGAAGTGGATGGATGGATTATCTCTGAATATTCTAAAACTATCACCAGCTCCTACAGTACTTTTTAATCTCTTTAAGTGTGCTGTCCATCAGTGCAGTGGGATTTTACCCACTTATTGCAGATCAGTCATTACTGTGTGTTATATATGTGTCAGGTCTCTCTTTATCTCTGTGCTCAGCTGTGAATCCTCGTTTTGTTTTGGCAGATTGCTCTAAATGTCTCTGGAAAAGGCGACAGCCTGACTTCGTGGGATGGTGTCCTCGATTTACCAGAACAGACGCTCATTCATAACCGCAGTCAGCAGCTGATTGGTGAGTAAATGTCTGTCCCTCTGAATAGTTTGACCCAATCCTGACTTCTGGATTTGCAGTGAGCCTGGAAACCTGTCTGTCCTAATGTTGGGCCAGTTTCTTTCTGCAAAGTGCACCACAAGTATTCAGTAATAACTTTGATCTGCTTTGTGCAGTTTATCTTAATGTGACTCTTGAAGCATATGATGTGCAGTTAATGGGCTGAATATGAGAGTTTGTGGCTGTGTTAGATTCGCTCTCAACACGTTCACACACAAGCACAATACAAAGCATCAGGAAAGACAAAAGAACAATTATAACTTTAAGCCTGAGCTGAGTTCTGGTGCAGGATTTCAGAAGAAGAAAGGAGATCACACTAATCAAAGCCCTAACAGGTTACAAATAGATCTGGTGCTGTTCAAAATAAATCATATGAAGATTATGAGTAAGACGGTCACATGGTCCTCCAGAAATGTCATGTGTATTTTGGTTAAAAAAGAAGAAGCTCTCTTTAAAGGTTTGCATTCCTTTCCTGTTTTATTGGGGAGGAGAATTATGAATCTTCTCCTTAAGCTCAGCTTCCCATCGTCCCCCATGAGTTTGCCTACCTACGCTGGAGTGGTTTGGTATTAGTGTTTACTTATTAAGACAGCGCTATCCGCCCTCCGTAATGCGAAAAAAATGCAGTGGAGCAGCACTCTTGCTGCTGAAGCGACACGGAGGAGTTTATTTCCCACTTCCTGCATAAGAAGGCAAGAATGGGGCGTATACAACTGGGAGAGCCTCACTTACATACGTCAGGAATCATTTACTCTAATTAGTGACCATAAGTGGATGAATATCAGAGGAAAAGCCCGAATAGTTTAGTGGTCACAATTTTTGCCTGGCTCTTTACTTTTTTCCCTTCTACTTCAGTAAAATGGCTCACCTCTCCTCTCTCCTCTTCATTAACCTCTAATTAAAAATCAAACCAAAAATACCCTCATTTATTTCAAACAGTGCAGAGCTGCACGCACACGTTTTGATAACATGCTGACATGTAACTATAGGGAGGCAGATTCAGTTTAATACAAGTCTAATAATAATGACATCATTTAATCCTTCAATAGGAAAAAGGTGTGTGACAGTTCTGTAAAAAGGTAACTAACACCTGCCACCACCCTCCTTGTTTCCCATGTCTAGACCAGCTGGGAGTGTCAGAGGAAGAGAGGCGTGAAATGGTGTCTGACGTTGAGTCAGTCATCACTTTCTACTGCAAGTCGCGCAACATCACCTTCACCCCCAAACTCAGCTGGCCGCACCTTCTCAAACCACTACTGGGGCTTCGTCTACCCCGCAGCGACCTCTACAACTGCTTCTACGCTATCATGAACAAATACATCCCTAGGTGAGCTGTCTCAGCCTCATTATCCTTTTCACCCCACTCACACAGAGATGCAAGCTCTGACTGTAAAACCTTCAAAATTCTTCCACTTCAGGGACTGTGTGCCAAATGGCCGACCCTTCCACCTGTACAGACTCCTGCTGCAGTACCACGAGCCAGAGCTCTGCTCCTTCTTGGACACCAAAAAGATTACACCCGACTCCTACGCCATCAACTGGGTATGTTGCTGCGTGTTAAATAAGCTCTCAAACTTCTTCTGTGGTGCCCCACTTCAGTTTTTATCAGTCAAAAACAATAAAAAGATCCAAGTCTAATGTCAGTGAAACAGAGGATCAGCACAAGCATCTGCAAACTCTTTTTTGCCCTATGGAAATCATATTGATTCAGTGGAGTTTCACTCCATATTTTGTCATCTACCTGCAGTGGCTGTTCTTTATGTGACCATGACTAAACAGCGTGTCTGTGTTTGTCTTTCTTCCAAAGCTGGGTAGCCTGTTTTCAAGCCATTGCCTTCCTGAAGTTACCCAGACATTGTGGGATACCTATCTCCAGCAGGCTGACCCCTTCCTCATCTTCTTCCTCATGCTCATCATCCTCGTCAATGCCAAGTATGCAGCCAGAAAGATAATCAACTCGTAACTGTTTGTTTCAGCTCTAAAAGTATATTTGTTTTTTGTTTGTATCCTCAGAGAGACCATACTTACACAAGAAGGAGAGAGCAAAGAGGACATTATCAGTGAGTTTGTTCCCCGCATCCCGTTTGTAGGCTTATTGAATGTTTTTTTTAATTAAAATGCTAAAACTAGACTCCTCTTTGATCTCAGAAATGCTGGAAGGATCTCCTGCTCTCCTAGAGTCTGAGGACATCGAAGACTTGTTTTCACTGGCTCAGTATTACCAGAGCAAAACTCCTCTGTCACTCAGAAAGGTGAAGCAAATAAAAACTGAGCAGTGCTGAGTACAGACAATGAGGAAGCTAACAAAGAGACAATGGCAGCTTCTCAAAAGAGCTCATTGTGTGTTTCCCTTTGTCTGCCTCTGTAGATGAATCAGAATCTGTTTGGTAGCAGTTTGGTGGCTCTTAAAGAGGAGGACACTGACCTGAGTCAGGCAATGTGCCTCCCTGTGTCTGTCCCTGAAATCTTGCAGGCCAATCAGCTGCAGCAGGTCAGTGGCATGCTTATTATTAACCAAGGTAGCCATACGAGTTTAAGGAAAGACGAGGATGTGATGAAAGTGAATTTTACTTTTTTAGGATGGGGTACGTTTCTTCGTGGTGGATTGTCGGCCTGCGGAGCAGTACAATGCTGGGCACCTGTCCACAGCCTTCCACCTGGACTCAGACCTGGTGAGGAGTAGGGACTATAAGGATTCTATAAAAATATATATTTCCACTTGCACTAATGAATATGCTTTCTTTCTTCTTACAGATGCTCCAGAACCCCTCTGAATTTGCACTCTCTGTGAAGTCCCTCTTGGAGACACAGAAGCAGTCTTTAGAGTCGGGCTCCATCGCCAGCGGAGAGCACCTGTGCTTCATGGGCAGTGGGAGAGAAGAGGAAGACATGTACATGAATATGGTGCTGGCACATTTCCTGCAGGTGAAAATGTCTCTTCTTTTGTCTGATGGACAAAAAGATTCAGTTTCCTTACAAAATAAAATAAAAATCCTCAAATAAGAGAAGCAGGAAAATTATTGTAATTCTTGCTCAAAAAATAATAAAATAAGTGATCATCTGGAAAGTCAACTGAATAGAAAATAAGACGACATGTAACTTTTTTTTCTGTTTGACAACAGAAAATTCTTTCATCAACTGTTTCACAATATTATGGGCTGTATGCCAGGCCAGGATTTCTGCTGATTTAAAGCTTTCTGTTACAGAAAAACAAAGAATATGTCAGCATCGCTAAAGGAGGCTTTATGGGTGAGTAGGAAAATATGAGAGTACTGAATTGTAATTATTAGAATGAAGTAAAGGTAAAATACTATATTATTTGTGTGTATTATAATATAACACATCAGGATGAGATAGAATCAATTGAACATAACAATCCTCCTGTCCGTGGTCCTGCTTTACCTGGATTTGTCAAGTGGTGGGATGATAAGTACCTGGACCTAAACGTGGTGAAAACAAAATAAATTGTTATTGACCTCAGACGCTGCAACACTGAGAATAAAGCCAGTGTTATTAATGGAGGTCCAGATAGTGCAGGCTCACAAATATCTTGGGACAGACTTTGACCATCAACTCAAGTTTGATTGAGTCCATCGTAAAACTGGGTCAGCAGAGAATACATTTGTTAAGGAGGTTGAACTATATTAATGATGATGAGGACATTTTATGTAACTTTATTCATTTATTGGAAGTCTTTTAACGTTTCTTTTATCTGCTGGTTTAGTGTTTTATCTGTTAAGCATAGAAACTCCGTTTGTTAACACCTGCTCCAAAACTGTGGGGTCAGCCAGAGAGACATTATTATCTATCCCGACCGTGTTTTGTCATCTGAGTTCGGGAAGTGTCTCTCAGGTTGCTGCTACATTAATTCCCTTGACAATTAGATCGCTTAACTCTGACGGGGGTCGTGGAGATTAATTTTTTTCTGTGATTGTTAATTTTTAGACACAGGTCCTTGTTGCTCTACTTAATTATTTAATTATTTATTTGTTTATTGATCTGTGCCTTGACAGGCAGCAGTGTTTGTGATTAGTGTTTAAGGATTGTAGGTTGTGTCGCTAAGCTGCAAACAAATTGCCGTTTTTCGGGATTAATAAAGTTATCATGTTTCTGAGAAACGTGTAGACACTGAAATATGCGCAGCTTGCACATTTTTCTATCTCTGGTTCTTGGTCATAGCTGCGCTGCAGAAAACTATTGCAAAGCTAAAACTGACAGAGATCGGTATAATTTCAGCTCTCCAGCAGCACCTGGTAGACATGAACGTCGAGGGGCTCGACTCCTCGTACGTCCAGTGGATCGTCAGCACATCCGGATCTCACAGCAGCCTCAGCTCAGCTGATGTAAGTAGCGAGGAGAGCCAGAGAACCCACTTTAACATAAACTTTAACATGCTCCATGCTGTAGATTTTAACGATCTTCTATCTGATTACATGGACTCCTACATTTGTCCGTAAACACAGGGTGAGTCTCTCCCTGGAGACAGCAAAGGGGTCAAGTCCCTGGTCAACAAAATGACATTTGCTCTCAAGTCCAAGTCGGTCAACGTAAAGGAGAAGATGATCAGCTTCATTGAGAACACCTCTGCCCCCGTAGACAGGTGAGGAACCAGTTCCTTCTTGAAACCTCCTCCAGTGAAACTCTACAACACGCGTGTAAATCATACAGTTTCTACCGTAACAGAATCTAAATTAATATCACAAATCAAATAATAAAAGCATCCCCTGAGAGGAAACGCGTCCCTCTGCAAATGGAATTCTACCAACATAGTTACCATTTAATTGGAGGTCCCTCTACTTTGGATTTAGTACATATTTACACCTGACTGAAAACATTAAAGTGGACCTTTATATGCTTTTCCTTATTTTTTTGTCATGAAATTAAGTTCCTTGTGCCTTATCCCATAATAGAATATCTTTCAATCTACCCTGGCCAGAGAAGGTGGTTCCAGATCGGTAAGAGCTCCCAAACATCGAGCTGTTTGTCACTGGCATGCCCACTGGCTGTAGACCTGCACCAGTCCCCAGGACTTTAGGAGACTTAGTCACATTTAACGCATGCTTAGTATCAGCATCGCTACACTGCTCACTCATGTAACAACACCACACGTTCCCATATAGTATGAGCAGCAGGCTGTCTATAGGATACTGTTTCTTAGGGTCTTTGTTCATGCTTTCACTAACAACATATAACTGCTGTTTCGTCTGCTCCGTCCGAGCTGCTCCAGCCTTTTAGGAAGCATTGAGTCATCTTTACATCCACAAGGTTGTCTTTTTCTAGCCTAAGTCTGAGGCATTTAGCTTCACCTCTGTCTGCTTGGAGATGCACCGAAAAGTCTGTCTTTCCATTTCATTATTGTTCTTTCAGATGATAGTCAGGGCTATGCAGAACCATAAAAATAAACTATAATTTGCTTCAAATAGCCCTGAATATCATAAAATGACTAACCTGGAACCCCTGATGTCCAACTAGAAATGTCTCATTTAACCTCTTCCTTTTTATATTTAACAGCAAAGCCTGTGGCAGTAGTGGGCTTTTTTTTGTTTGTTTGTTTATAAACTGCAGCCTGGAGGTCTTCATGCCATTGCTGTTTGTGTGCAAACTGTTTTATGTGTACTTATGGCATAGTTTTATCACAGGTTTTAATGTTTAATGTATACTAACCTGCCTTGTCGGCCTCTGCGAGCAGGCACGTGAGCAGCAGCGACCGCGTCGGCAAACCTTACCGGGGGGTCAAGCCTGTTTTCAGTATTGCCGATGAAGAGGAGTATGATACAGGTGAAACTGCAGCAAATGTAGTTGGAATTTTAGATGGGGTGTTATTGCATTGAATATTTGAGCAGTGTGAGGTGTTTTATTTAAATAAAAAAACAAACAGAACGTAACCTCCATCGGATTTTCCCTGCAGATGAGATCGACAGCTCGTCCATGTCAGATGATGACCGGAAGGAGATTGTCAATATTCAGACCTGGATAAACAAACCAGATGTAAAACATCACATTCCATGTAACGAGGTGAAAGAAACAGGTCACATGTTCCCCAGGTGAGCTGGACACCTCAGGTGTTTTAATGAATTCGTTAATGTGGATTTAAAAAAATCTCCTGGCATGACTCCATGGCTGTGGTCAGTTCTGCTTACAGCTCACTTTAACTTCCTTAAAAATGAATGAACAAAACAGCATTGCAGCAGATTTTTCACACCGATTCTTCTTTTGTGTTTCTAGCCACTTGTTGATCACAGCGACTCACATGTACTGCCTGAGGGAGATCGCCTCAAGGAAAGGTTTCGCCTACATTCAGTCCAGACAAGCACTGAACTCCGTGGTGAAGATCACATCCAAAAAGAAGCACCCAGAACTGATCACGTTCAAGTTTGGGAGCAACAATCCAGCTGGAGTGGAGATTTCAGCAGTTGAGAGGTGCTTCTCCGCAGACATAAATGTCAAATGTAACATCCAATAGAGGAGAAACTAATTAGACGTGAACTTTAAAGTGGTGAGGGTGCAGGTTGTTGGGTTTTTGGTAGCATTCGCGTGTCATTCTGTCTGTAAACGCGATAGCTCGAAAAGTCTTGAATGAATTCTGATAAAACTTTGTAGGGGTGCAGACTGGAGTCATGGTAACGATCACTTACAATATGGCTTACATCCACCGAGGTCTTCGAGGGCAACTTAATGATTTATCGGTCAGAAATTGACAAACTATGAAACTGTGATTCATTTAAGTGTGGTGTGGATTGTCAACATATAGAAAGAACCATGTAAAGATTTAAAATTTGAGCTCTGAGCAGGTCCTAGATCAGCCTGACGATCAAAGTGATGATGCTGTAGAGAGCTATTTATTAACACTGTTTCTTACTGCCATGGTTTGTATTGACAGCATACAGGGAATGGCATCTAGGCAAATACAAAAGCCTGCACTTTGCACTTGTTTTTACTGCAAACTTTACTACAAACTTCTGAAAGTGCATTTTTAAAAATAACAAAGAAAACAAAGTGAATATATACAAAATACAATACTATTCACTTCAAAATAGAGGCTGAGCTGCCCTGGTGGAGGTTTGCGCTTCTTGTTTTGCACTGTTTTAATCTTGGGCTGGCCCTCTGGGTGGCTTTACAAATGATTAACTTTGCAGTTAAGTCATTAATAACTCCAGTTTTTTGTTTTTAATAAAATGCACCACTGTTCCTGCGCTTTTCTCATTTTTCACTTCCAGCTAACGTCTTTTTTTCCTGCCTCTCAGATATTTGATTCCCAACGCCGGTGACGCCACGAAGGTCATCAAGCAGCAGATCATGAAGGTCCTGGATGCCCTGGAGAGCTCGTAAACGGAGGAGGCATGGTCATCGCGGGAGATTTAATACAAACTGTAAGAAGAGTCTCCGTCTGCCAAGAGTGAAACCTCCTTCAGCTCTCCCTCCTGGACAGATCCCAGTGCAGCGTTGACTGTGAAGCCCTGTGTGTCTTTCTTTGGGACATGTGGGCACACCGCTGACTGCAGAACTGTGAGCCAGGCTGCGCGTGTTGAAACATTTAGGTGCTCCGCTGTCATCCAACCATTATATTATACTTATTTAAAAAAAATATTGGTTGTAGTGTATGTTCTTCTTTACTGTTAGTATAAAATGGGATCTCATTACAGAGGAGCTCCACTCTGATGAGTTCCCGCCGGCCTTAACGTAGCGTACTGACTGACCAGTGGCAGACTTCTTTGATCCGTACATGACTGACCTTTTCTTTTCCACTCGAGCATCTCAGTTCTGACCCATTTGTTTTGTTGTGCTCACTATTGCATTTTCTTAACGCATTGAGTAGATTTAACGGTTATCTGGTGAGCATGAGTCAGCCCAGTGATGCACATACACCCCCCCCCCCAAAAAAAGAAACAAAAAAGCTGCACTGGCACGTGAGGCGAGTTTCTACTGCTGCAACTGTTTTTGATAACTTTTCTTTTCCAGCAGGCAGCCTTAAATAGAAACTATTTGAGGGTTAGTTTATAAATATGTAATGTGTATATATATTGTGTAAACTGCTCTATTATCAGTACAGACCTTTGCAATGTCATTTTGAAAGCATATCCTGACAGAATATATAGTGAAACTTATAATCTTCACCAGGTTTGAAGTTCCCCTTCTTTCTAGTGTTTCTGAGAGAGAATTTATTCTCTGCTTTTACATATAAAAATGAATTGACCTCATCTTATAGCAGTTTGATGTAGCTCTCAGAAAGCCTCTCTGGACTACATTACAATTACAACAGGAAGCTCAGTTGTACAGTCACACAGAGCCTGAGCACTTCAGTATTTTCTCACCCGTAACTGAATTATGTTGGTGTCCAGAAGACTGAAACATTACAGAGAAACAGAAGATCACAAGCTGCAGAGCTTTTAAAGGAATGAAAAGGTAATAAAGTGGACCTAATGTGCTCATTCAGGCTCTATATTTTTTATTTTTGGATTGCTAGAGTAGCTTTGCATGACTGACTGTCCAGAATAATCCTTATTTATCCTCCAGCCCCCCCTCAGTTCATCTGCTTTATAAAACAAGCCGTTTTAGCTCCTCTCCCTTTAAGGCAACTTTCTTCTGATTGGCCCATTAAAAGCGAAAGGTTTGGACAGCAGATGTGTGGTGCTTCTGTGCCACTTTATTATCATGTTAAGGATTCCTGCTGTTTTTGACATCACACAGATCAAAGTGTAGAAAAACAATATCTAACACTAAGCACTGATTGGTGCACATTGCTCATGTGATTAGTTGAAACTTTGGTCATGTTTAGTATGAACATTAGATCAGTATTTATATATGACAGAACATATGAGGTCCACTTTAAAGGCAGGGGTTTGATGCTGCATAAAAAGGTGGCGCAGGAAAGCAGCTACAGAAAAAATCCGCGTGGACATTCAGTGATTATCGGGTAGCTGGAACCAGTTCTTAATTTTTGACCCACAAAAAAAAAAGCTTTATTTTCCATCCACATAATTCGCAGAACAGAAAAGCAGCATAGGTAAAGCGGTGGTTCTCAAACTGTGGTTCACAGACCCAAAGGTGGAGACCTGGAGCGTTTATGAATAGAGGAAAAATATGCAGTTAATCCAGCACGAATTATTTCTGCAGGGAAAGTGGTTTGATGGTGTGGTTGTGGTGACCTTTATTTTACTAAAATTAGGGTTGGATCTTATTGATTGTTATTGATTGTTTAGAAGTTTTCTTCTGCTTTTGAATAGGGGGGGGGGGGCATGCTGCAAAAAAATGGAGAACCACTGATTTAAAGAGAAGTTATTGGGAATACCAGGAGTCGTAGGCCGGTGTTGACTTCTGACTGAAATTCAGATGAGATTTATCGCTGACGTTTGTTGTTGTGTCAGATCATTTTTGCGCTAATGTGATGAAAGGCTTTAAAAACAGTGAAATTATTTTTACAAGACTTTTGGTTCCCTGGCAAAAAGGTGACAGAATAACACGAAAAATAAAGTCAGCTATCAGCCAAATTTATTTTTTTGTAACATCAGTATCAAATTTCATAATTGGTGCACATACATGTAGATGTTGGCAAGTCAGTCTGCCTCATCAGTTGTATTAGTTAAAACCATATACTGTGTTAAACAGTCTGCAGTCCATACTGAGCAGTTTTAGTTTGCTTGCCGCTGTTGCCTTCGGCCTCATGCCTGTGATGTGTGATTTTTTTTTTTTTTTGGGGACCGGCAGTGGCATCATATCGCAGCAGGGGTGTAACAGTGCTCTGAAATCACAGTTCAGTTCGTAGCACGGTGGTTTCTCAGGTTCACGCGTTACCTGAATAGTTTTTATTTTGCACGCTTTAACAGCTGCACGTGGGTGTCACAGTAAGGCGCAATTTCGGTCTGTTTCAGAGTTGTTTCGCCCCTCGGTCGTCGTATACTACTCGTCTCTAGTCATAAATCCTGCTCTGACTCTCCCTCGCTTTCTTCCTGCTTGCTTATTTGCTTTGAAGTCTAGCCGTGTCTGCAGCCTCTCCAGTGTGACAGCTGCAGTCTAAACCTCAGTCCAGAGTGCAGTGACCCCTTAAAGCACATTTAAAATATGAGCAAAGCAAAAACCAAAACTTGAATCAAAGACTAAATCTGTTTGGTTTTTTTTCCCCCCCTCACTCCAGTCTCTTGAAGCATTCCTGTGTAATCCATGCATTGTGTTGTAATTTTCTGATATTTTCCAGTGTTCCCATTGACTGGAACATCCTCGACTGGGAGTCTTTACATTACTCTGTAATGTCACTGGCACAGGATGTCAACCACTAGTCGAAAATGCTACGTGTCTCAAGTGTAATTTGCACCTTACTGTTCTGCTGTTATTTTCTAAGCATTTCAGTTTTTAATAAATGGAGATTATTTGACTGCACGTGTGGACACACTCATTCAAACATCACTTGACACGTAGTTACATCCAGATGTTTTTGGACAATAACAGATCAACAGATATCCAGCTTTTTTTCAAGGAGTTTAACAAAAGTATTGCATTAATTGTTTAGAGATTACAGCCATTTTCTTTTACCCCCCACCCACCCTCCACCTCTTACAATATAAAGCGCCTTGAGTTGACTGTTGTTGTCATTTGGAGCTCGCTCCCACATCTGGACACCCCTGTTCTAATCATCTGGATGAAAAGTCTGTCAGATTAGTAAATAAAATAAATAAATCAAGCAATGTAAAAATTTTAAAGGTCGCAGTTGTTTTTAATATTCTTTGTTCTTTCATATTATTGCTTAGTTATTCTTGCTGTCATGGAAGCTTTGATATTATTAATAAGCCAAGGTTAAATTTAATTCATTTTTTATTATTTTTAACTGGAAACCTCTGCATGTTTTTAAGCATGTTGATATTATTGAGCAGAGACACTGACTGCTTACTCAATGACCCTGATATTGAGTTCATGTTTGTCCAATTCAGTGGGAAGATGCTTTAGAATATCATATAATGTTTGTGGTTTATTTCCTTTAATTATGAACAGGATTTAATATTAAATGTCACACGTGCAAGGAACAAAAACAACAAAATGTTTGTTGTTAATTAACGAATGAGGAGAGTCCTGTAACCCTGTGCTGAATCCGGATTGGCCACAAAGTACCCACCCCCCGTGACTTAGCACCGCCTTTAATCTTCACATTTCGTTTATATCGCCAGGTTATTTAATTTAAGAATAAGACTCAGTTTGAATTTGAAAACAAACATTGTTTTTTTGTTTTTTTGCTGTTGATGGTTTTTCTTTATATCAAAAATTGTATCAGGGCTCTTATTTTGAAAACCAATCAGCCACCCGGAATCACATGACCTAGACTCTGAAGCGGTGAACTGAACAGACAGCTCTGTTTGTACATGTCTACTTTAGCCAAAGTCATGTCCAGTAAGTACAAAACTCTCCATGTTACACAGTTTAATCGTAATTGTTTAACGCGGTTGATGTTTTGCAGCATTTACTGCAGTCTGGGAGTCTCCTTCACTCAGCGTGCTGCTGCTGCACACTGAAATGAAAGCTTCGTGTTTCCTCAGAGTTCCGTCTGGCTGTGGTCCAGCTGCAGGTGAGCAGCGTCAAAGTGGACAACCTGAGCAGAGCCCGGAGGCTGGTGAAGGAGGCTGCAGGACAGGGCAGCAAAGTGGTGCTGCTACCGGTGAGGAAGAGGAGGGTCACAGAGGGAAGGGCTGCTTGTCAGGCTGCTTTGGCAGCAACCTAAAGCGCTTCTAAGGATTTAAAAGAAACACTTTAACATTAACAGTGAATTGTTTAAAAATCCTGCATTCTGGTGATTATTTCTGTGCACCATTTGTTCATTCTTTTGCATCAGTTTATGGTAGAAATGTCTTCGTTAACGCAAAGAAAATGCATGCTTGAATATTTTGTTTTGCACATGTGCAGAAACGTATCTGAGCTATTACAGTCTGGGACTATGTCATTTTATTTATGAACAGTAGGTACAGCACATTTGCAGACAGTGGCGCAAAAAGTGGGTATGCACTATATGCAAAGCATAGGGGCGCCGCACACGGGGGGCGCCAAAGAAAATTATTTCTCTAGTCGGCATTTTCTGTATTTAACAGATGTGCATATGATATGAACCCTAACCCTCTGCTACTGTGTGCTGTAGTTACAATATAACAGATCATAACAAGAAAAATAAGGGAACTTGTAATAATTTGTTTAA
>JAVDPK010003020.1:21082-37230 GCA_034780415.1 Cichlasoma orientale | reverse complement strand
GTGTGTGTGTGTGTGTGTGTGTGTGTGTGTGTGTGTGTGTGTGTGTGTGTGTGTGTGTGTGTGTGTGTGTGTAATGGGTTTAAGGTCAGAAGCAATATCGTAGGCCAAGTCACAGTGGGAACAGGACAGAGAGACAAAGAGAGAGCCATGCAAAGACATTTTTAATACATTTGACAGATCTGTCCCCATGCTATATATGCTTGAATAATTGGTGCAGTCTGTGCTATCAGTCAATAAGTTTAATGTTTCTACAATGTAGCTGACAAATGTTGTGTGATGTGTGATGAAATGCGCCAATGCATTAGAAACACAGGACAGAATGCGAGCTTAGAAGTTTCTGTACACAATCAAAAACAAAAATGATCTGATTCTCACTCTAATAACACTTATCCAGTTTACAATCACTCGGCCCATTCTCACTCAAATTTTCTTTCTTAACGATATTTAGAAATGAATAAGACTATTTATGTACTACACAGTCATATCCATGCTATGAGGAAACTACACCGTGCACCTGAAACTAAAGATCACTTTAAATTTGAAATGAGACAGAAAAATGTATCAAAGCAAACCGGCTTGCTGTGATCGAGTTTGCTTTATGCTCTCATTTTTTTTGCACTGTATTTCTTTGTCATTCTTTATCCTTTTTTTTTTTTTTCCCCTCACACGATGCAAAACACTGCTCTGATCTCTTTTTGCTTCACTGCTTTTGCTGGAGCTTTGGGGCTTTGTGCACTGACTGTTTACTTTTTAGCAGACATACGCACACATACAAATGCAATGCATTGGCTAAGTGCCAGGTAACCAGGCCAACAGTCAACAGTGTAATCGTAGGGTGTATGTGTTGACATTTTTATGATCCATGACTGGAATTACCACTTCACTAACAAACTCCTTACAGACACGCACACACACACACACACACACACGGGTATATAGATAAAGGTGGTGATAGTCTGGGTAGGCGTTCATTCTGTTTAAATATTATGAAAACATTTCAGTAACAATAAAAACCTCAGTGACGTATAAAACTTAGGAGGGAGAGAAGTGTACACTGCCTAAACCTGTGTATGTTGTGTGGGAGAGTGAAACACAGTAAGACACATACTGTATCTCGGAGTGTAAGTATATATATATATATATATATATATTCATATTTTTTTTACTTTTTAACCAGAAAATTTGACGGACGGGTATGATGTGTGGGCAGAATCAAGCTGTACGTGCGCAGTATCTCAAAACAAAATGCAAAACACTTTACTCTTACCTGCGCAGTGTATAACACCCTATCACCAAAATAATCTACAACTCACTCAGCTGTAAACAGCATGTTGGGATTTCTTCACAGTTTATGGTGCTGAAAATGGGAATCAGGGTACACAACACCAGATTCTGTAAGTTTGATTAGACCTGGACACTTTGATAACACAGTGAATCTCTTCTGTGCTAAAAGCCCAGGAAGCTAATATCCATGTCATACTCGGGGAAGCAGAGTAGAGCAGAGAAGAAAGATTAAGGACAGAGAATTCTGCATAGGCAGATCTTGACATGAAAGACTATTTCCAATATAGTGGAAGTGGGCAGTTTCTCTGTGCTCCCCAAAAAAATCTGAGTTTAAAGTGTTTGTTTGCAAGCAGGATTTGTAATAAAACAGCTCAATTGGAAGACAATCCTGCTCCAGTCACCTAGACAGGTGTAATATGGATGCTAGAAGTTCAATTGCATTTATATTGACAATAATATTCCAGTCATGTAAGAGTTAAGAGACAAATTTGAATTAAAAAACATTCTCGATGATGCAGATGTTGTTCTTTAAGGAAGAAAAAGAATCACTTGTGTTTTTATTTATGGCAGTTATTTGTTGGTGTCTATTTCCTGTCTATTTCTATCTCCATCATAAAATCACAGGCAATCACAGCTCCGGCCTTCCCCGAGAAAAAGTGCTGCGCTATGTTTCTCATCTTTCCTACATTTATTCTAATATATATCTCATATAAGTTGATCCACTGGTGGATCCAGTTGCATACTTATAATGCAAGCATGCAAAACAAACAAGCAAACAAAATCCCTCAATGCAAGCAATTCAATTAGCTAGTTTTAATTGAATAGTGAAATTTGTATCCGCTAACAAAATGCAGCTTGAAATATTCTTCCTAATGTTCTTCCTAATTGCATGCGTCTTGGCAACTTACAAAATTCTTCTTCTCTTCAACTTTCTTTTACTTTAAACTTCTTTTAAGGTTTCTTCTCTCCTCCTTTTGCTTCTGGTATCATTTCTTTCATCCAAGCCTGATTAGATGCTCTGGCAACCTCCAACATTTGGCTTTAGATCAGCTCAACCTAATCACCCTGCCTGTCTGCTGTTACCTACAGCGAGTCTCTGTACATACACCTACATGTATGCTCAGCAGCTCCTACACAGTAATATAGATAGAAACTAGATAACAAATATCTCCTTTTTCCCTACTGTATGACCTATTTTTCTTGCACATTGGCAAGGATTCAGTATCATAAATTTGAAAAGTGTCATAAGTATGCATAAAAAAACATCTAGGCTCACACAGCAGGTGAACACTTACAGAGAAGAAAATTACAGTAAAAGTACACACAACCGAGAAATCTGCAGGCCAGGTTTGTGCAGGTCAAGACAAAAACACTGTAAGCAAAACCAGTTACACTGCATTACAGTGCAAAGGAAAAAAAAGTGTGTAACTGAGGCAGTTAACTGTCAACTGCATGTTTGGCACTCCCTAGGTCATCTGTAACTTATGCATGTGCTATATATGAGTGTAATACATTGCTTCATTACTATACTAGAGAAAGTGAGTGAGTGAGAGAGCGAGAGATGCAAACATTTGTGTTTGATTACATTATTTACCTAAGTAAAGGAAATCGACCATTCCAAATATTGCATCAGCCGCCCACATGGAGAGAACAGCTTTAAGTCAGATTGCTCATGTTTGCTTTCACCATATCAGGCAAACAAAACAAATTGTGCCAGTGTAAATAACAAAAAAAAGTGTGTGCATGTGTGCATGACGGGCTGTATCAATTATCACCGGTTTAGAATCAAATTATGCAATGTTCAGTGAGGTGACATACAAGCAGATGGTGTACAGCATAATTAAGGTCAAACGCTGACCCTTTGTTCCTCTTGTGCCATGCTGTCCAAATATATTGTGTTTGTTTTTAATCTGTAATTTAAATGCCGAATACTTATAGATGAATGTAAATTCTGAAGTCAGTAATATTTTCCATCTGATGATATAAATACCAAGCATGCATTTGCTCACACGTACTGTATATGCATGTATTACAGTATTTGCTGTTTGTTCATAAAAAACAAATATGCATAACTCTGCAGAAATTAGTGCACAGTTTCTTAAATTTAGTGTTTCTCCTGCTCTGTGTGAATAGTCAACTGTGGTCAACAAAGTTAAATTGTATTACTCATCACATCTGTGGTCATCGCTGAAGCTAAACCCACGGGGATCAACAAAAACATGTTACCTGCAAGAGAGAAGGAGAGAAAAGATGACGTTAGATGAGAGCTACTTGCGTTAAATGTGCTTCCACATGCTTCACATGGATAAATATGTTATTGCAATAATGAATTGTGAGCTTGCAAAAATAGAACAGATAGAGGGCATCTTGCGTTTACAGCAAACATGAATTGGTGGATTTCATTTCATTTTTCACTAAAATAGTGCAAACTGTGTCACAGTCAAAAGAAGGTAAAGCATTTTGGATCATTTATAATCCAACATTTATTTTCATAACAGGGAAAGAACTAGTTGTAGGACAAAGGGTCAAACTGTCAGGTAAGAGCCCGTCTTTATCCCTCCTTTTTTTTTTTTTTTTAACTAGACAGACTGGTTGCCCATTTGGTTTGGCAGCAGCAGCTAAATGCAATCTCCCTGTAACAGAGGCCCTGCTGATGCTTAACCCATTCAGGACGGTGGAGCACGGAAATCAATCAGTGCTATATAAAAAAAAAAAATACACATATATATATATATATATGTGTGTGTATAATCCTGCCAGCTGCTCCCTAACACTGATTCCTGTGGCTGGTTGAAATGGAAAGGAAACCCATGGGAGGGACAGAGAGGTCAAACTCATTTAGGCAACACTGGGAAATGTCACACAAAACAATGTGTTTAAATTTGTGAAGTCTTTAAATGCTTGTACTGAGGTCTTAGAAAATGTTCCAATGATTATATAACACACACACACACACACACGCACACGCACACGCACACGCACACGTACACGCACACACACACAGACACAAAAGCATCTTGGAATGTAGATTTAAAATATCCCCCAGAGCATTAGAGCAGTCCTCTAACTTGAATGACCATAGATTGCCTGTGCTCTGATTCAGTCTTCTGGAGCCTTTCTTAAATTTGTGCCTTTGCCAGTAGCAGAGGATTTTGCACATTTTGCCCCCCCCCCCCCCCCTTTAGGCACAAATTTATTTTCTTCAGTTTTATTTTATTTTTTCCTAAAAATGTCGCTGCATTGAGATGCCATCTGCTCTGATAACTGCTAAATGTTTTAGGCTACCTAAGTTTCATTAGGGTACTGTCTGTGGCCATTTCTGCTTCTTTTAAATAAATAAAACAGGCTTAGGTTAGGTACAAAGGTGATTTGGGTAGGCTAAGGATATAGAGTTTGGGTTAAAACAGAACTTTTGCCATCAAGTGTCGCTTTCTGTGTTTTATGATCCCTAAAACTGAAAATGTACCACTGCATTATCCATCTTTTATGGAAGTTTCTGTAAATGGTAAACAGGAAAAGGCAAAAGGTAAAATTCAATGCATGGTTACTGAAAAACATCCATAAAAATTAATACAAAAAATATTAAATTGCTTTTTGCAAAATTGGTATGCAAATGTTGTGATGGTCATAGATTAAAAATATATATATATGTGAAAAGGGAAACAAACAGCAGTCTGAACCTATCCATCCTAACCTCCTACAGTACCTATATAGTGTTTGTGGCTCTATAACTGTGTAACTTTCTTTCCCCCCGTTCTCCAGAGGCTTTTAAGTGATATATACAAAAGCCACATATACAGAAAAAGGAGAAACCCAAACGCACCAGTAAATAATACGGTAGGGCCTTTGACCCAAACAAAGTGAAATACATGCCTTTTAAAATACATGTCAAATTTTAGCTGTGCATGCTGGATTTTTGCACCAAGCAGTTTCAAAGGAGCATATCGCATATAGCAAATAACTGCTAGTAAAATCTCACTTATGCAAGTATTTGGAAAGCGTTTTACTTGAATGTCATGTCATTGTCAGAGGACGCTACCTTTTTGCACTTGCCCAAATATTTCTGGCCTTGAAAACTGTTTGAGGTACACACAAAAGAGACTTTTTGAGGCAAGCCGCGGCTTCAGAAACTTGCTTCTGAGAACATTTTTATTTAAAATGTATGACTGCTGAAACCTGACAAAACATAGTCACCATCTGAAACTAAAGGGGATTGTCAGGAAGCAATATAACCATGACCCTGGGCCCCATCATCAAGGATAAGCATCTCTGGGATATTTCAGAATTCTGTTTATGAGTCTAGTTCTCTCATTTGCCTTTTCACTTTTATCTCCATGTCTTTTCTTCTTCTTTTTCGCACAAATAGCGTGGACGCGGAGCAGTGTTGATGCCCCTTGCAGTGCTAATTAATTGTGACTCAGGGCCACGAAACAAGCCTTTTCATTTTGAACATCGAGCAACCCAGAGTCCAGCACTCATTGCAGTTGGTTTTAATGAGTCTCTCCAAAGTCCCCTCCACCTCAACAGTTTTCTTTTCTATTATATGTTTTTGTTTACCTTACATTTCTCCTCAGTTAATCTCCCTCTGTCAATGGGTGTTCTTTGTCATTGCCTTATAAACAAAATATTTGATGCTTCTATCAGTAGGATGAAATTCTCCACAGTGGTGTGGTCAGTGATTGCTTTCTTCCCCCCTGACGGCAAAGAAGGAAAAAAAAATTAAATATTACCACTACTGCAAAATGAGTGTTGCCTCACAGAATTCTAGGTTGGCTTCTCCTGAATGCTAAGGAGTTAACAGAGAAATACTGCGTTGTGTTTTCTTTGTGCTTTTACTGGATTAATTCAGAGCAGCAACAACATTTACAGCCAAAGCTGTTACGGTTCAATAATATTGGCAACAGGAGTTAAGATCTAAACAGAGACACACAGACAGACGGAGCTAAGTTACTATATAGTCGCAGGTTTTTTTAGAAGTGGGATCCAATGAAGAGGCAGTCAAGCAGAAAAGGCAAGAATGCAAAGACTTTGTAATATTATTGGGAAGTAGGGAGTTAATGACTGAGCTAAGCGATTCACAGCTGTTGGAGGGCGTGGCTTGTGATCTGTAAAGTTGCAGGTGAGGAAAACTGAACGTGGGTAATTACTTAGCATGACAAATGGCAGAGTGCCAAGATGCCAATTTTACTTTTGCCATTGTGACCAATTTTGCCATCATGTTCCTTTTGTTTGCACATGGGGCAGGTTTTATTAAGCAATTTTAAAACCATAATACAGCACTCGTTTGCCCAAAGAAGCCACAAATTTGACACGCACAAATATTCTCAGACTAAGTGTTTTCCTACTCTAGACATAAACGTGCTTTGTTCTCCACATCTAGATTTAAACTGACAATTGGAGGCAGTGTTTACAGAATGTTATTTTTTGCCTTTGTTTGCATATCGTGCACATTTTATGAAGTATATTAAAATATGAAACCAAAACACACCCTGAAAAGACAGCCAGACTTAGTTTCCATTACCTGCATCCGCATCTTTCAATGTAAAGAATCGCAGGTAAAGAATCACTACACAATCAACAACACAGGGGACCACACAATGTGGCTGTGTAGTTGTTTTACCTCTGTGGAGTTTTGGTAGAAGGCGCTTGGGGAGATACAGTAAGAAGAGAGACTGGGGCCACCACAGTAATTTGGGATAATATTCCTAACCTATACTGCTATGGCCAAAGAGGGCTAGCCCTGGCCCCCATTCCTCCTCTTCTTCTCTCTCCTTTTACACAAGGAGGACAGCCAATATGTGCCAGAGCAACATATCCTTCCCTCAGATAATGGAATTGCCTGGCTGTAATAATAATTTGAATTTCACACCCTGCTGCCTCGGTGCAGAGGGATCGCTGGAGCAATGGCATAAATTAGCCTCCATGCACGGAGCTGATCGATGACTGCCCCGTCCACCACCTATTGATCTGGGACAACTCCTAGGGATGCAAGTGTACCCTGCATCTGTGCACACATACACATGCACACACACCCCACAGTTTTCTTCACCAAAAGTTAGCAGGAAAGAATAAAAGATGTAGAGATGTGTGACAAATTAAAGGAAAAAAAGACAATGAAATTTGACGTAATAAAGTGTTGGGCCACCATGTGTTGCCAGAACGGCTTCAGTGCACCTTGGCATTGATTCTGAATATATCTGATCTGACTGAAATGACCATAGCATGCAACACACATTATTTTCATACTCATCAAACAATTTACTGACCTCTTGTGCCCTATGGATGGAGGCACAATCATACTGACAGACACCACACTTCTCAGCATAAAGATTTTTCATCAGTGGATAAAGGTAATCACTCTCATCTTTTCACTCTAAGGGGACAAGTGGATCCAAACTGTTCCAGCAAAATGCTCCCCACAGCACAATAGAATAGGAGACACCGATCCCTTACAGTAAAGGTGATGGGTTCAGGGTTTTCCTTTCATTTGCTGCATGCCAGTATTTAGTGCACTTATTAATGCTGCAGCATCCTGACTTTTTAAAGATACCCTAAGCATTTATATTATGTCTTCATAACAAGCATGTAACGTGTTTGTTCTCAGAATAGGCAAGACAAGCGAGTGATGCAAGAAAAAATAAACATGATATATCACAGAATGACACAGCATGGACAACAGGAAAAAAAATCCCTGCAAATCCCTTTATAATTTTGACTTCAAAATTAAATTTCCATGCATTTTGCTTGAGGACAGAATGTTGTTCAGCCTGCCTGGAAATTGCAACTCACTCTGAAGTTGTACTCTAAATAAAAGTCATGTGTACTTGAAACACCCACTGGGGGGGGGGGGGGGGGGATAGGGAAGAATTGTGACATTTTGGTGTGATCTGTTTTTTCTTCTATCTATAATTTTCCACCACTTCTCCTGCAGAAAAAAAAAATTAGTCTTGCAATTTATATGTGAAGCCTGAAAAGGCTTTAAAAATGCAGCTATGAAAAAAAAAATAAGGAGAAAGTTTCACCATCAAAGATGAAAATTATCTTAAAAATGAGAACAAGACTCAGAGAGAGAGAGAGAGAGCTCCTTCACGAGAAAGCACACACACATTTACACTTGAAAATGATTTAAATCCACAACAGAATCACACTCAAATATAGACACACAAATCAACCAAGTTCATCAAATGAACCACTGCACAGAACTAAACACATCTGTAAGCATGTTCAAAGCAACAACCCAGAGTGCACTAGCTAAACAGAAAAAAAAAAAAAAACGGGGCTGGGGGGGTCACATGCTGAGCAGAAATACCGTGCTGAAATATTGAAAAATTCATCAAAATCACAAATCGATAGACCCACGAGAAGCCAAATCATTCTGACAGGAGAGGTAATTTCTCTGACCTTTCTGCAGGTCTGTAACAGAGTCGGGGACGCTGGGACCAGTGATGATGATGATGATCAATTCTCAGTTCAGGCCTTTTCCCCAAATGTGAGGTTTTTTTTTAAGAATAACCCACCCCCACCACACCCTGTATGATGGAGTAAGAGCACTGCTCACATGTATCCATGTGGGGGGGTGGGGGGGGGGGGTGTAGAGGTCCAAGGCTTCAGGGTCAGGCTTATCCTGAGGCAAGGCTGGATGGCAATACTAAAGGACATCTCAGCGACAGCTTATTAGAAGCCATTTTTTGTGGGTGCTGTAATGTAGTGTGAGCTGCAGTTATACTTTCCCTAATTATAGTTATACCCAAATTACCAACTGGTTCTATAATGACCAAACTCTAACATGAAGATCATTAAAAGTTTTACATACTCATATGCTAAATACCCCGTGTGCTACAATAAGGTACTCTGTGGAGTTAGCATCGGCCAAAGTTGTTGGTCAGGTCTCCATGCTTTGTGACTGCTATAGTCAGCTGTACTTATTAGCCTAATCAAGTTATTGATATAATTAAGCAATAAACAATACAGTCTTTATGGTAACTATTTAAACACTGATGGTGCTTTAAGCTGTGATAAATTAACTTGATAATTAAACATAAACACCCCAGAAAATTGAGTCAGGGCTCTATTGTTGAGTGTGGTGAACAACTTGGAAAAAAAATCTACACAGGAAACACAAAGGATAGTTATGTATACATTATCTGACTAATTAATGAAGGAGCCTCTGTATGTCTGTGACTCTCTGTAACTATATTTTCATCTGATTTACTGGCAGGTGTTTTTTAGGAGCTGTGGAAATGATGTGTTGAAATTTCTGAATTTTTCAATAACACTTTCTCATATTTTAGTTTGAAGCATTTTTTGAAAAAAGATCTGCTTTTTTTTTTTTTTTTTAAATGCTTCTCACCACATGTGAGAGTATTGTGCATGAACTTGAAAGAGAGAGCTTTCATTGAAAACACACTTTTTTTTTTTTAAAGGTCAAGTGAACCAGCTAAGCTGTAACTAAAGAACCATCCCAAAGAATTGCTCACTTTCTCAAGTGTGAATGGGTTTCATGAAGTGTTTGCACAGCGTGTGATGGACTCTTAACAAAAATACAACTTCTTGGGTTGGCTACCGCTAGTGGCATTAGCAAGTAGCAGGCATTTCGTGTTTATTAGCAGTGATGCACACATGGATGTGCTGCGTGTCTACCTGCTACACTTTGAAAATAAATGACTGCATGCATACCCGGGTGGCATTCTCCCTGAAATGGAAACTGCCCCTGTACTGTGCAGTGAAACAGATGTGACAGGATTTCAGGAAATTCTGCAGTATTATGACCAACAAAACGAGGACAATTTGTTGCAGAACACATAATGTTCTGGATGCATTATTTTTTTTTTTCTTTTATCTTTAAAATCACTCAGTTTAGATCCAGGATTGGACATGTCTCAACATACTGCATTTACTTTTCTTACCTGCATATTTTATTTTCCTGCCATGACAAAAACGCTCATGAATAGTGCCTCAAAGAGAAAATAGAAGATCATTTTCTGAAGATGTGCAGAAAAGAGCAATTGCGCTGCCAGTTCTTTCTGGAGCCATTTGATAAGCTTTTGATCTTTGTAACTGTGAATGTTACTTTCACAGTTACAAAACGAAACACAAAGACTTCACCAAAAGCCATCATGTCTGAGTGATGCAGCTTGTTGCAACACCAGTCAGCTGAGATGGATAGTATGTCCTTTGCGATCAAACTGAAAGAGATTGGCTTCTTCTTTTTTTTTTTTTCCTTCACACATTTTTATTCTATAGACTCATTAAGCATCAGAAGAGGGCTGAGTTGTTGCACAGTTGATAGCCACTGGGTTGAACCATGAATGGAAGAGATATGTAGAAATAATGCCAACCACATTATTTTTCTTCCATCTCTGTCCGACAGGAAAAACAGCTGAAGGGCATGAATAGTGTTAAAAATTCTCTTTCAACCTCTCAGCCATACTGGGCCACGTCCTCTCTGTGGATCACATAGAAGCAAAATCACAGAATCTTATTCACAATTACATATGACACTGTCAGAAACACTGAAAAAAACATAAAAGAACACAATGTGATGCACTTTCCAACGTCAAGCACTACTAATAGCAAACATTGGATAGCAAACATTTACGTTCTTTCCCTCAGACAAATTAATTTGCTGTTTGACATACTGTGAAATATTAGTTCAGAAATATTTGTGTTTGTTTTTTTTAAATACATCAACTGGGTTTATACTTCCTCACCTACTGGGTGAGCACGTCTGTGATGATTTTAATGACCTTTTATTAACAGTGTGATGTTACAGCATGCACATACTATCTATCTGGCTTATATCAAGGATGGTATCAAGTGCTGTGAGACAACTGATGCTGTAAACCAGCAGCAGTTAAATAAAAATGAACTGAGCGAAACTGAATTGAAACAGTGAATTTTGACATTGCATGGTTCAACTGTACACTGATATTGCAGTTCACATATTAAAGGGAGAGGGATGAATGAATGGATACATGAATGGGATGTAAAACACAAACTGCACTGTACCGACTTATAGACTGATGTGAAACACTGATGTCATTCTACTCAGAGGTCTCCCTCTCCACTTGTTCTCCCCTGCCTATCTGTAATTAAGCTAATCAGCAAAGCAGAACACTTAACTTAAAACCCACCCAACTCCAAACCTTAAAACTTTAATCTCCATGTATGGAGAAATCTCACCATTGTGGTTCCTAAGTTAGCAAGATGTGCACCCTGTTGCAGGCTTCAAGTCAATGACTTACAGGCTTCTGTGTGATTATACCATATGGTGCTTCTTAATGAGGAGGTTCTGGGTGCTGATATCAGTATTCTACTCTCACTTCCTCTCCCCACAGGAAGACACCCTCTCCCCACTCATAAGGAATTCACTGCACGTCGGTGGCCCACTTTGTAAAAGAAAGTCTCCTTGAATCATTGAAGCTGTGAGTCTCTGTTTCAGTCAATCCTCTGTGCACTGTGGGAAGCTTATTAGCCAAGCTGAGGCATTACAAAAGGATTTTAAAAAGAGAGGAGCAATTGCCTAAAGCCGTCTACTAGGCCTGTCTTTGTCTCAGCCCATAACCTAAGTCAGGTGAATATCCAGGTAAGAAGAGACTAGAACATTCCAACATGTCATGTTATGTTTATTTTTAAAAATAGGAAATATAATTTCCAGCAGAGGTTGCATAACACATTGGTAAGTTTACAAAATTAGGGCAAGCCTTCGAAAGGTCAAATACGAGCAGTAAATTATTTTAAGTTAAATTATTCCATTTTTGAGTCAAGTGGGGAAAAGCATTTTAACTAAGATCAAAATTGAAACTCAAATGCCTGCTTTTAATGTACAACATGTACATTATACTGGAGTACTTTTATTATGGATGGTGGCACTCTTTGTACAATGGAAACTGAAAGGCTAAACACACACACACGCACACACACGCACACACACACACACAGAGTTGTGTTTTCATGTCTTTAGAAGACATAACAGTGACTTACACTTCATGGAGACTTACTCTAACAGTAACCATAGCTATACCTGGCTAACTAACCCTAAACCAAGCAGTAACCTTAATCTAATTTTAAACTGCCCCAAAAGATGTCCATCCATTCATTTTTTTCCCCACACGTATCCAGTACAGGGTCACAGAGGGGCAGGCGCCTATCCCAGCTGTCATAGAACAAGAGGCAGGGTTCATCCTGGACAGCCAACAATTCCCATCTACTATGGCCCATTTAGAATGTCTTTGGACTGTGGGAGGAAGCTGGAGTACCTGGAGAGAGCCCACGCAGGCATGGGAGAACATACAAAAAGATGTCTTTATCTTAACAATATTAGGGGGCTTGTTTGTTGTCCCGGTAAGAACAGGTTTGAATTATTGTAATGGCTCCACTGCATGTGTATCTGTTTCACTGTGGCACAACAGGATTAAACAGAGTGCGCAGGAGAGCAGTAAAAGAGCAGTAGGGATTCTCACAGTGATTGGAAATTAAACAAGCAGCACTCTGAGAGTTCAAACCTCCACCGAGGCAGCTCACTTTCTGGGCAGTATTTATTTTTAAGGGAATCATATTGTATTGTATTATATATTCATTTTGTTTCCTTTGTTCTTTTAAAATATAATTTAAGAAGTTTGTAGTGCAGTAAAAATCAGATAAGGACAGAATGACCGATGTTTCCTTTGATTACACAAACATTATGTAGGTGTAGGAAATGGACAATAGGTATTGATGTTCACCTGCTCCCTAATATATCCCACCCACTAACAGGTGTATGATGAAGAGATAATCAGTGTTATTCACTTCACCTGTCAGTGGTCATACTGTTATGCCTGATGGGTGTATAAATTAGGTAAATAGCACAAAGAAATTGGTTTGTTTTTCAACTCTGGATTGTACTCTGATATCTTGTGTTGGCAATGCAGTGTGGGCAATCACTATCTTTATAAATGTGTAAAAGTGTCATAGGGAGAAACTCGCATTCAGCAACACATGCGAAAAACGGAGAAGATTGGACAGAAACACACAGAGGAAGTTTGACCTGCTGAGGATGGCGTCCTCTACAGCACTCACAAAGACCTTTAAAGTTTCTACTACTGTCAGTGTTTGAAAACATTTTTTGTACATATTATGTTTTAACGTTTGCACGTTTTTAAAATTTCTATTAACATTAAATCAGGAGTAAAAGGTTTTTTGTATTTTTGTCAGTTTGTCTTTTTTATACTGTTGTTCAATCATCTACAGAAAACATAAATGTGCAGTTCTTAATGAATCATACATAGACTGGAAGAGTTATCTGTGATCTTTAAATTAAAACAAACTTATAATTGACACTTCATATTTGCCCCTGTGATTCACAGGAATCTGGAACAGTCTAATGTAATTCTATTGGGGTATAGACGCTTAAACATGAGCTTGAAAATTGACAGCTTATCTTATATTTAAGGGGTATGAATCTGCCAAAATGAGACCAAAATACTTTCCCCCGTCTCCTGGCTATTCTTACTAACAAGGTGAACCCAAAACAGTTTGTCTCACCTTTCGAAAAGGGCAGGTGAGAAACATTTCTATCACGCCCCTTGGTCTCATAAATAACTCAGCCGAATAAATTACCCTGTTCATTTGACGTTTAACCAGATAATTACGTGGTGCGTTGCAGAACCGAGAGCTTGGTAGCAGGGCAGCTCTCTTCTTGGCTTGCCAATGGCTGCTAACCCAGCCATGACATTAGGCGCTCCTCATCAATCTTAATGAATCCGGCATCACCACTGGACTTAGCAATGAGTTTCACCCTTACACACAAAAAGACGTGAGTGACACGCTCATATACTTATGAATATACATATTACTGGATGTGTAATGGACATGTAGAAACACGCTTAAAGCACAAGAACTGTTCTCGCTGTTTTACTCGGCGGTCATAATTAAATAAACTGATGAATTTGCTGCAGTTACGTATTAATGACTGACAATGATACAGAAATGCATCTGTAAATTTACCTGTGCATAAAATGATGGCATGTGTAGGATTCACTGGTGAAAGGACTGCATTTTCTTCTAGACGCAGTGTTTTTCACAACATTGGGCGGAAATGTCATGTATACATAGTGTCTGTATTTGTGAATTACCTGCTAAATGGCCCTGAAACAGGATTTTTTTAAAAAAATTATATCAGTTCTATTTGTGTTCATGTTCAGTTTGACTTCATTCTGTGTGCGAACCTGCAAAGAAAACATGTTTCAAGTCAACAATCTTGACTTTTTAATAGGGTAAGCATGTCTTCTTTTCAGCACTCAGTGCAGCCTCATTGATGTGAGTAAATACATGTGCTTCACTGCTATATTATTTAAAACTGAACTGTCTTTAAGAACCTAAAATTGTAGTTGGAGGCCATTAATACAATTTGTCAAACTGCCTTTACAGTCCAAACTCAAGAAAATAAATCAACTGTTCTGTCCTTTTCCTTGGAATATTAATTTTACCAACTTCCTATAATTAAACCATATAAATTACTTTATTAAAACTCACACACAAAAAAAAATCTTAACCTTATGCTGTCTGACGCATCATGATTCAGTGTTTAGTCCTGGAAGTTTTTCACGTCAACAGTCATTTATTTTCACACATTGTATAACTTTTGCTGTACCTCACACTCCCTGCACTCATGGAAATTTTCCATCTAAGCAAAGCCTCTGCTTTTAGGATCTTGAATGTAAAAAATAGATGCTGAAAACAAATGACTGATTTGTTCATCTGTACTGACTAACCCATGGCTTATATGAAGCAGAACATGTGGCTTTGCAAGGTAACCTTAGGGTCAACACTGGGTTTTCAGGGTTATATATACAGTAAGTGGTTTACTTGTTACTGGGGTAACATATCACGCAAATCTAACCTGTTCTGGAGTATGCTATGTTCTCGGCAAAAGATCATGACACACTAATCCACTGCCTACTGAGAAATCAGTGATCTGGAAAATGATGCTACCAGATACCTCAGGCCTTGATAGTTTTTATAGTTTGATAGACCTTCATAGTTTTTAGAGATGATTTAGACCCTTTGTCATTGCCTGATATGCACCACTGAAGGATCCAGATTCTTAGACTCTAAGTTGCTCCGTAGTGCAGGTTCCTTGCATCCTTTTATATCCCTTATGGTGAAGTGAACAACAAGAACTTTTCTTTGTAACATATATAATGTATTTATTTAACTGCAATATGCTTAGTTGTTGTTGTTTACATTAGTGGTTATTGTCTCACTCTCTCTCTCACATCCATACAGATGTACGCATTACTCATTACACTGAGCTTTAACAGCCTGTAGCACATGGTGACATTCATGTTTTTGTACACACATACTCACATGTACAGGCACAGACACGCACACACACACACACACACACACACACACACACACACAAGAACAGAAGGTTTCTGGTTGTGTATGTTCCATGTGCTGGGAGCAAATCACTTTCAACTGCAGCAGGTTGACATTGTTCAGCACCAAATGTGAACAAATTAAATGAGGCAATTAAAGAGTGAATAAGCCAGCGTTGATAATTGCGACGTGATATGCCAGCAGCAATCATAATGAAGCTGCCACTCTGTTCAGCTGGCCTAGTAATGTTCCACAAGCAACCACAAGATAGCGCGTGCGTATACGCCGCTTAGCTTAAACTCTGAATTCATTTTCTATACACACACTTATCCTAACCATCAGGATAGAGTTTCAATAACCCTCTGTCTGGAGCTGTGTTATGTGGTGTATATGTGCAAGTGCTTGGAGAGAATGAGTGTGTGTATGAAGTACTGAATGGCACATAACATCTGAAAATCTCAATTACAGGAGGGGATCACATAACACACACACACAAAAATTAT
>JAVDPK010003020.1:10099-20982 GCA_034780415.1 Cichlasoma orientale | reverse complement strand
GTTGCTGGGCTGTGGTCAGCAAACACTCACCTTTAAAATCATTGTGAGTTCTTTGCTACTAGCTTTCTGCTAGCACACCGTTTTGCAGATGCTTGCAAAGAGTCAGTGTCACAGACGGATACATTTCGCAAACCTTTCTAAAGCAAGCAAAGACTTAATTGTAACTGTAACAGTGCTACATGTGACTGGACTGACTGAAAGCTGAACTTCCAGTGCTGCTGTACTCATCATTAGAAAAGAGCATGGCCTTTCAACTAAAGTGATAAATAGTTCATTTTTTAAAGGACTAATCAGTGATGTGTTTATAGCAATTAATGTTAATGGAAAAATTACTCTAAAATTAATCTATCAATAGAGTTCCAGTTACTAAAAGGTCTTTCTGGGACAAACAACAAGGAAATAAAAATTACATCACTGACTGCAGTTGGAAATGATCAGTTTTTATATATTATATATAAATATAATTCACAACTATAAAAACTGCAAAGAGTTTGTGTTAATTAAATGATATTTTAAGAAGTGCATATTCTGTTTTAAGAAACGGTTTTACAGCCACCTTGTTATTTATACAAATCATGCTATTGGACTTTTTAGGCAAAAATCTGCACTGCTTATACTTTACACTGCGCCGCCTGCACAGCAAGTTATCTCCAGGGTGTACAGTATCCGCTGCTTTTACAAACTGAAAGATTGTCTGCAAAAATAAAGGCCACCCCAGTTGTATGAATGCTTCCGCAGCAGAGTGCACTGTCTAGACAGCACATCCACAGAGGAAAAAGAATTCCTGTGTCCACACAAATTGTGACAAATCACTTTGGAGCAGAAGCAATATAAGCTTTGATAACTGTGAAGGTTGAGGAGAAAACACAGGTGAAAAATAAAAACAAAAAGTCACTGAGGGGGACTGTGGGTTTGCGTGTCTAAATGAGTGTGTGTGGCTCTCTGGGCATGTGAGGGACAGTGGGTAATGTGTATGCAGGTGTCAAGGAGAGACACTCAAGTGTGTGTGTGCGTGGATGTGTGTTGCAAATAGCTTGTCATAGACTATTGTGCTATTAATATCATTGCCTTCACACTTTCTCTCACACACGCAGGTGCACATGCTCATGCACACAAAGCTCCCTTGCCAACAGAAGCCCAGAAACAGCTCAGCACACAGAGCACTCAATGGGATTCATGTCTCCATGTGTCTCTCTGGGGATCTTGGTCACAGGCTGTGTTGGTGATGAGGCCAGAGCCTGGTGGGCCTTAGAGAAAACCAGTCTGTTACTGGTTTCCCAAATCTATGCTTAAACTTTCCACCAACCTTACCCCTTAGTCTACCATCTGCAGCATCATCTGCTCCAGTATTCTAAAACAGTCCAAGACAACGAGTGAACAACTTCTCTGCCCTCCTATAGCAGATTTTGCGGCGCAGCATTCTCAGTATTTGCAGTGCATGAATGCAAGAATAAACTCAATAAGGCAATTAGTTCTGGTGTAATAAAATCTCTTAAGAATTATGTCCAGTTTTTTAAATCATATACCTGTGTTTGTTAAAGGGACTTCTAAGCATTAGTGATGCAGTGCAGATAGAAGGTCTGATTGATTCTGGTTGGTTCGAGACTGTGGTATGAACTTAATTAAAGTAATGTGTACTAAAACCTCTATTTTTGTTTGTTTTCAAGCAACAGAAAACCTCTTGAAATATATGTCAAAAATGGGGATGCTTTTTAACTGTCTTTCCCTTTATTGCAATACAAGCTTGTGCTACTTTCAGCTGCTCCCTTATTAACAAGTGGATGTCACAGCAGGTAGCACCACATACACTATTTGATTTGGGAGCATTTTTTTTTTCGGGGGGGGGGGTAACTCTGGATGTCCTTGCTGATGCAACCCCAAAGGGATCTGTGTCTCCTTGCAGGATCAAACCAGTGATCTTTTTCTTGTTAGGTGAATGTGTAAACCACTACAATATGGAGCTAGTCCGTTAGTGCAAAATATATTCTCTTAAATTAAAGCATTCCCTGGTTTCCTTGATTTAATGACATCTACTAACAGCTGATGAACTGCTCTTAAAACCATGTCAGTCATGAAGAAAACAGTTATCACATCCTGTTCTTGTTTAGGAAAACTGGTTGGTATTTGGGAGATAGAGTATGGGGCTACCATCTGATAATACCATAAATTAAAACGTATCTGTTATGCTCGACCATATTCACTATGCGAGTATAATAAATGTTGAGGGTAATTTTATTCTGGAGTTGAAAATTTCATCACCCATTCTACTTCAAAGGATGCCGGCCAAGAGTGAATATGAGGCAAACAAGTATATAAACTGAAATAAACCACCCCCCTTAATTATTGAGATAAGTGAAGATCCTGCAGATAATTTCACACAATCATAAGGCTTGTTATAATCTGTTTCAAAATGCTGACTTTTAAATGTTATCAATATATAATTAGTCTTTCAGAAAGAGCTCACCTGAGAAAAATGTTTTAACAAAATTGGTAGAGATGGACACGTAACGTGAAAATGAAATTATCAAGGAAAACACGAGCATTGTTTGCACTGCTTGGTTTTGTCTACAGAATTCATTTATGCAGATGTGAAATTTGATGTGGGACAAGCATGTATGTAATACTAACATTACCAAAAACTGAAAATGGCATTTTCACTTACACACATGCACTCTAACACATCCCACAACTCTCCTTCTGTTCCTCTGCTTAGCTCAGTAAGCATGAGACACCAGAGAATCCCATTCATCAGGTTTAGTTGCTAGCTAAACAGATGGGGTTTTGAGCAAACTCCTGCGGTTTCCCCTGAGACAGATTACAAACCACATCCAGTGAGTGTTCACAGAAAGAAAGCTTTGAATGAGCTTTGATAGAGAGAAAAAAGATGGAATCTGGTTTCATATAAGCACCAAAGTCTTATTCTGATTATTCCTGGCTTCCCATGATTCTCACACAGAATGAATGTGGCTATCAACATGCCCAAAAGAATTACTCGTTTGATTAGAGTATTCATCAAAGTCGTGTCAGCTATTCACAAGAATATTTGTATGTGCTTTCTCAAACTACTGCATACAGTTCTCACAATATTATGATTGAATTCTTTATTATTTATTCTTTATAGATTTATGCTCAAAAGTGAATTATTTTGGTTAAAAGCAGCACTTATTTAAGGTTTCACTGAGGTTAGAAAAGGTTACAATAATGACAAAGGAATTATTGAGGACCTGTATTCAAAAACATTCTAAGACTATTATCAAAGAACTCCTAACTGAACCCTGTAGTTAGGAGTCTGAGCTATAAAGGAACCCTGATTATGTCAACCTGTGGTTGCAATCCAGAACTGCTATAACTAGAGAATAGGATTATATATAAAATACATTTTAAAAAATGCCACACTTCACTGTTTTTGGTTGTGATTTCCTGTAAAAAAGAAAACGAGAAGTGATAATAGTCTTCACAGATTTTTTTTTGTGGATAAGAAGCGGAGTAGGGACTGGAAAAATGCTTGAGGGGGAAGACAACTTCCAAAAGACTCATGGCTGTGTTCTTGACACTTCTCTCCCGATGTTATGATGCCTTTAGTCAGCCGAAAGAGCTCAACAATGCTGCTGGTTACGCGTGATGACAGTTCTTGTGCTTACAATTTTCTCTCACAAGGATTCTTAATGCCCTAAGATAACAAGTGAAAATCACTTTAAGAAACATGAAAGCCAGGAAGAGCTAGATGATCTCTTGCTAGGCAGTAAACCATCAGCTAAGGTGGTTGTTCTGAAAGTGGACTAATGGCCACGACCTGGATGAGAAGAACCTGACAATCTCAAAGTTCAATAAGCTCAGCAATCCATAATCCAATGCAGCTATTCAGACACATGTGTAGGCATGTCAGATACAGTCATACAATGGAAGTGGAAGCTGTTTAACCATAAACGGCCTTTTGGTTGTGATTTCCTCAAACAGTTGATGACAGAAAGTGGACCTCTTAGGGAGAAATGCTCTCCCTCTAGGTTAGCAAAGAGCAGCAGTTTGTCACACAGACACCAAAATCCTCTGTGTCACCACTCACCTTGGTAACTGTCTTCATTTTGATGTATATTTTGAGTAATGTCCAGTATGTTTTTATGTTCAAGCATAAATTGAAACAGCTTGAACAGATAACATATTTACATTACTGTGGGGTCCAGAGACTGTTTCCCACGACTCAATGTCACCACTCAGACTGAACTGCAAAGTACTGTAAACAACAGCCTGTTAGTGAAAGGATTCTTGTTTTTACTTTTCTAAAAACTATGACTACATGTTTTTTAGGATCAGTGAGGAAATGTGGCTCCATTGTTAAGTAGAACACATTCTATCAAAGGTAATTGGTAGAGCCAAAAAAGCCCCAAAAAAGTCATGGATATCTGTTAAAAAAAAAAACTGGAAGACACTATCTTGCCAAAAATATTCACTCACTCATCCAAATCACTGAATCCAGGTGTTCCAATCACTTCCATGGCCACAGGTGTATAAAACCAAGCACCTAGGCATGCAGACTGCTTCTACAAACATTTTTGGGTCGCTCTGAAGAGCTCAGTGAATTCCAGCGTGGTACCATGATAGGACGCCATCTGTGCAACAAGTTCAGTCATGAAATTTCCTTGCTACTAAATATTCCACAGTAAATTGGGAATGACAGCAGCTCAGCCATGAAGTGGTAGACCACGTAAAATGACAGAGGGGGGGTCAGCGGATGCTGAGGCACATAGTGCGCAGAAGTCACCAACTTTCTGCAGAGTCAATCGCTACAGACCTCCAAACTTCATGTGGCCTTCAGATTAACTCTAGAACAGTGTGTAGAGAGCTTCATGGAATGGGTTTCCGGTGTAAAGCATGCAAACACTGGCCCCTTCCAGTTCCAGCATGACTGCGCATCAGACCATAAAGCAAGGTCCATAAAGACATGGATGAGCGAGTTTAGTGTAAAAAACTGCCCTGCACAGAGTTCTGGCCTAAACCCGACAGAACACCTTTTGGATGAATTTGAGCCGCGACTGTGAGCCAGGCCTTCTTGTCCCACATCAATGTCTGACCTCACAAATTCTGGAGGAATGATCAAAAAATTCTCATAAACACACTCCTAAAACTTGTGAAAGCCTTTCCAGAAGAGTTGAAGCTGTTATAGCTGCAAAGGGTGGGCCGACATCATATTAAACCCTATGGATTAAGAATGGGATGTAAAGGCAGACAAGTGAACACTTTTGGCAACATAGTGTATTTTTGCCTATAAAAGTTATATATTTTTGCTTAAGCTTATTTAACAGTGTAGTATATTTAGTATCTATTTGATATAACCTTAAAAAAAGGATTTGCCCACTTTGACCATACACTTTGTTTACTGGATCCTATGGCAGATGAATGATGAATTGAACTGCAAATATTTCCATTTCCTGGAGGGAAGAGAGAGAAACTTTATCTTTCTGATGTCTTTTCTCCTCTGCTTAACAAACTCTTAAGCCTCTGCTACTACGACTGCTAACAGTTTTTCACCTTTAGAGTCCTAACTTTAAAAATATGTCAACCACTGTTTGCACTTCCTGTCATATGGAGTGCAACTAGTGAGTGCTCCAGCGATGCTCAGTTGAGTCATTTGTTTACTTTTGGGTCGCACATCACCAGCTGCTCGTGTCTCCTCATGGTGTGCCTTCAAAGCCTGGAGATATAAAAGTCTGGAAGAACCACTGTGCCGTGGTGTGTTTTGCCTCAAGTGGTGAAAACAAATTTTTTGTTTCTACCTTTAGCGAGAACAGTTTTCTTGCATATTTTGCAAAGTATTGTGCTTTGTTGGAGGGTGCTGAAGTAGCTCCTTGAGGTAGAAAATCATTGCTTGAAACCGATAGGCTGCTCTGGCTCTCCAGCATTTCTGTGCTTTTCTCATTCTAGGGCCCACTGGGGAATGCAAACGCCTTGCATTGCTATATCATTGATATTGCAATATGACACTTTCATATCACGTAAAAAAAAATGTATACCAATATTATCGTGGACAGTACTATATAGCACATGCCTGCTGTGCACCACTGTGGAGATGGTGTGCTTTTTGGCTCAGGAACCATGCTGAGCCATTGATTCTAGTATTATCATTTCCGCTCAGGTACATAAAAACAGAGTGTACAAAGCAATATGGAAACCATTTGGGCCAAAAGATGATGTCAAGATTTAGAAACTAATTAAAACTCCTTAACAGGAGTCCAGAAAGTCCAGCACGTTTTACCCACTGGTTACGTTAATTCTTATACTAGAAAGCATTCAAATTTCTGCTTCAGAACTCTTAGCAAAAGCTCATATCTAATTAAAAGCCTGCTTTAACTCAACTTGTGTGAGGAAATTCACATGGTGCACAACATGTGAAGCTGTCATTCTCTCACTGAGAGCACAACAAAGTTTCCATGTCATATTACACATGCCCCAACAGTTGCACAGGGAATAACTGATAAATTGAATAAATATGCTATTTGAATTATGAAGGGAAATCAAACCACTGTGGATTCATTCTTGCAGCTGATAAAGCTAAAGTAATGACAGTAAACCCAATGGATGTAGTGATAGAGCATTTATAGTGGGGCATGTGCCTGAAAGAAGCTCTCACTTGGCAACACAGGAGTGCAGCTTGCCATTGTAAAAGACAATGAGATCCATGTCAGCTTTAGCTTCTTTAGATGGAGTATTTGTGCAGAAAGTACACTGCTCTTTTCTCCAAGGGAATGTGACACAAAGGCAGAGAGAGGGATTTGTGCCAAACTTTGTCCAAAAATATACACCAACTCCACTCTCTTCTCAGCTGGGATATTTTAGAATCATTATGACATCTTCCAAGCTTTTACATGGTGCACTGACCACACTGGCCGGTCTCTGTGCCCTCTAAAGAGAAGATTTGGCAGAGTTCAAGGAATCATTAAACTAGAGATAGAGTGTTTGAATAATTTTTTTGGATCTAATATAGTTCAAAGTGATACAGTTTGATGTATTATATATGTATGCTAAATACACTTTCACTAAATACTTCTATGGCATATTTTTACAGCATGTTAAATTAACCTTCTGTATGAATATGGTGTCTGAAGTCAGCGACCACTCACATAGTTTTGCCAAGGAAATTGTTATAGGTGGTCAAATGGTGCCTCTGACGAAGGTCAAACTGTTTGAAATACAAAATTAAAGTGACAAATGTTCCTCTTTCTCTTGAGCAACTATAGTCAATTTAGTCTATTTAATAGTGCAACCAATCTACGTATACGCTCATCCTTTCAAGATCTGAAGATGGGTCTGAGTTCAGATAACAGCGATGGATGGTGTGAATCTGGACAAGAAAAGTAAGACATCATCAGTGTCTTTGCCCTGGGAGCATCTTTCCACTGGCATAATTTTACCAGATGTGTGAATTTTCATCCAAGTAGCCAAATCCAACGAGAACTGGCAACAGCTGGTACGTCTTTTAGCCTGCTCTCATACAGCACTCTAAGGACACCGCAAGAAATACAACCGTACGATCAGAAATTTAACAAAATCAAAGCGTCTGTTGCATAATTATACAGTATAGTTTTCATCCAGGCCAACATACCACACTCATGCATGACTTGTCTAACTTGGCTCAGTGCATGGGTTGATATATTTGCCTTGAGGGTATGCTGTAAGAGCCACTGTCAGCTCACAGCTCATGATAAAAAAATAAAAGCATTTTATTTAGTTGAGTAAGTGACAAGACACTGGGTACCAGAACTGAAAATGAGACACAGACACGAGGAGTTATATTTGAGCCCAATTTAGTCACCTTGGTGAGGCAGTGGAGTATAAAACCACCTGGTAAAGCGCTCTGACTACAGATCTAAGGACTTAACGCTTCTAACACTGCCAAATGAGGTCCCGTCTGCTAGATAAGAAGGAAAGAAAACACAGACTGTGCTGTGGATGAGGAATGGAAAACGATATTTGTTACTCTTCGGGCTTTTGTGGCATAAGTGAAGATGCTGTAGAAAATGAGGATGAGGTAATTGTGCTCTGAATCCTGAAATGCAGAGAGATTTCAGTCGTTTTGAGATAGAAACTTGGGTGGGTGACTATATAAACTATATAAAAATGACGCCAATGAAAAAGTCCCTTAAGCTACAGTATGCAAGGGATGACTCTTTTAGTTGAAAAAAAAGAAGTGCAATATAAAAGTCTATGAGATAATTCCCAATCCCTCACTTGAGCTGTGTTTTCAGAAAATGTTTTCTTGATGAGTTTATGGTTGCAGTCACTAGTTTAAAGGAAGTCTTGATATTGAGTTTGTAAATTGAGGTTTTGATTAGGGTCTAATAATAAAGCAGGGCATATCTTAGGCCAGGCTGTACTGGTCAGTGCTGCATTGCTCCTGTATCAGCTGGCATGTCCTCAGTTGCTCAGTGAGACTCACTCCTCATTTGTCACACTGGGTTCAACACACTAAGATGACAACAGCCAAAATACTCAAGCTCATACGTAGCTTAACAAAAAAAGATGGTGTCACTACAACCATCTTTTTTATAATCTCTATTGAGAACCTCCATTGACTCCAAGTCCCGCTCTGTATTAATAAAATCCAACGCAGAATACATGTATATTCGAGAAACAATTTTAACATCCAAGATGCATCAGTCTTGTCTGCAGCAGTATTCATTTGAAGCATTATGTAAGTGTAAGAAAACAGCAATGCTATCAATCCAGCTAACCCACGTCTCTGCCTGCACTTATTGGCTCCTTCATTCTTCTCTTAAATCTCCACCCACAGGCCGATTCGCAAATGAAACCCTCATTTGTTACATTATATCTTTCCCAGTATTGACTTGGGTTTCAATAGTGCTAGTTCAGAGTTCATTAAAAGTCAGCTGAGTCTGAAATGGTCAATATTATTAAATGAATAGGCTCAAGAAAATGGAGCTGCTACTTGCAGTTTCACGGACTTCTTAAAACAGTTTTCAAGGCTGATGCATTTTTGTATGCAAGCAAGAAGCAGGTTCATTTGAAGAAGTAGCTCCATTACCACACCCCCCTCCTCCTTACTACTATCTTGTATCAAATTTCAACCTGGGTGCAGAGGGGAAGCGCTAGAATTGTTGTTTTATCGGACCCAGTGAGCAGGCAGTGTGCCAGTAGTATATGCATCAAGAGAGCCAGACTGAATCATTATTGGTAAATAACGCAAAGTCCCTAGATAGAGCACTTATTGCAGTATGCATTGTTACTAAAACTGTGCTTGTTAATTAAACACCCCACAGAATTGGTGGGTAAAATAATACAAGATAATACGTTTACCTGCCCAAACCTGCTCTTATTTATTCTCATTCTAAACATCGTGTTCATTTTTTAACAGTACATTTGACTTTACCTATGGTTAAGGATGTCAGCGGTGTAAGCTAGGATAGGCCGAGCAATGTCCAACATTACTTATGTGTATGATTTAAAAAGTTGTCCTATAAGGTTTATTCACCCCATTTACTTCTCATCTTGTTTTCAGGCTTTAAACCTGATTGTTTTTGTAAGTACAGAGGGTTCAGATGTAAAAGACTGCATCAGTTATGCAAAGAAGTCAACCACAGCACATGAAGAGCAAACTTTGTATCTGAGACTATAGGAATCCATCTGACTAGATGGGCAATGGAACAGAAAAAAAAATGAAAAAAATGAAAAAGAAAGAAAAATGCAAAACCTATTACCACAACCAATACACGCCCTGCACATTCAGTGTACAAGCAACAGCTCATGATTAACCTTCTGTACCCCATAATGGCCACAGCGGGCCAGTCTGCATTTCCCCATAATGGCCGCAGCTGGCTGGCTGGCAAATTTCTACTACTGTCAGTGTATAAAAAGATTTCTGTACACACTGTATTTTTATGTATTTGAATAATAACATTTAACTGTAAATCAGGAATAAAAAAAAAACAGCTATGTGTCGATGAAATATTTTGAAGTATTTAACTTTTATCCCTCAATCACCTTCAGCGCGCTGGCCAGCCTACACTTACTTAAGTGTAGGCTATATCAAGCATGCTGTTAGGGCTCTTTGGGTGTGGAATTACTGCCTTAGGAACTCTGACTTGCTGTGTCAGTTTTCTTAAATCACTGTTAAAGACTCATTTAGATTGGAAGGATTTTTTTTTTTGTCATTTTAATATAAATTTAACATTTTTGACATTCTCAACTTTCCTCCATCTTCTTCTTTTAAGTTTTAGATTCTTATGCAAATGGAATCACATTGTATCTTATTCTTATCTTGACATTGCACTTGAGTCTTGGGCCCCGTTTACACAAGAACGCTTTCAGTGGAAACGGTGTTGTTCTACCGTTTTCGTTTTTAAAAAGTAACGCATTCAGATGGAAATGTTTCAAAAACGATCTCCATTTACACGGAAATGCAAGACGTTGAAAACGCTGTAGTTCCCACTGCCAGGCCACAAGTTGGCAGTGTGAATAAAGGAGTCGTAACCATAGTGCGCATGTGCCGGCACCCTTGTTTTTAACACGTAGTGTTGTCGCACGTTTACACGGAAATGTAAACCAAAGTGTTTCAAAAATGCTCCACTCTGGAGTTTTCAAAAAGTATCGTTTTCGCGCCATTCTCTTGTAAAAGGGAGGCCGAAATATATCAAAATTTATACCGTTTTCATCTGAAAACATTCTCGTGCAAATGGGACCTCATTTATTATTATATAATAAATTATTTTTATTATTTCTTATTTATTCTGCGTTTCTGGGAAGCACTTTGCAATGCTGGTTTGGATAAGTGCTATACAAAGAAACTTTGTATAATACTACTACTACTACTACTACTACTACTACTACTACTAATAATAATAATAATAATAATAATAATAATAATAATAATA
>JAVDPK010003019.1:108663-118726 GCA_034780415.1 Cichlasoma orientale | reverse complement strand
ATGGATGGACGGACGTGTGGATAGATGGATGGATGGATGGATGGCTGGATGGATGGATGGGGGATGGATGTGTGGGTGGATGGGTGGATGGATGGATGGATGGATGGATGGGTGGATGGATGGGTGGGTGGATGGATGGGTGGATGGGTGGATGGATGTGTGGGTGGATGGATGTGTGGGTGGATGGATGGGTGGGTGGATGAATGGATGGATGGATGTGTGGGTGGATGGATGGGTGTGTGGGTGGCTGGGTGGTTGGTTGTGTGGGTGGTTGGTTGGGTGGGTGGATGGATGCGTGGATGGATGGATGGGTGGATGGATGCGTGGATGGATGCGTGGATGGATGAATGGGTGGATGGATGTGTGGGTGGATGGATGGATGTTTTACAGTTAGTTTGCTCATACTGGATCTCATGAAGTAAGAAATTGTGCCTTTCTCCATTTTAATGTTTTCAGCACCCAAATTATGTAACTGTAGAAAACATTCTGATGGTGATCAAACATACTTTTTATTACCCATAAGTTTGAAAATAATTATTAGCTTGTATCAAAGAGTGGAAAAAGCAGTTTAGTTTATGGGGTCTGTCGACACAGAGGATACAGTAAGTATATGTTGTGTCATTCTCTGGAAAGCTGTTTATCACTCTGTTAAACTGCTTCAGTGTCACAGTACTTACAGTTTGAAGGAGCGGAAATAAGTCATCTTTCTTTTTTTTCTCCCCTTCATTATCACATTTCATCGATGCTGCCAGCCCTTCATTTTATCTAGATCTTTTCTATCGCTCTCGATCCTGCCACTCAAACTCTGTCTTGTTCTTTTTAATTTGGGCTTCTTCTCTTTTGTGTCTCGCCATCTTGACAGATATTTTTTCTTCTTCCGAGAGGCCCTGACTCTCTGTATTGTTTTTTTCTCCCTTTCGTCAAACGTATCAAAGCTTATTCTTCTAACACAATAAATGCCTCATACACGAGCAACAAAGTCGTCCAGTACTTTAACCTCAGTGCGCTGAGAAGCATAGATTTGTACACAAGTAAATAATGTATACGTATGCTGACGTCAGTGTCCTCACATCCTCCCCGCTGCCACCAGACTGAGCACTTTTTCTCGGCGGCCTCTGGGACGGAAGGAGACGGTTCACTGAGATTCTGCCAGCGTTTTAGTTTTGATCCTTCTGAGTGTTTAGCTGGCAGCCACAGTGACTTTAGCATTTGTTGGAAATGTTTGTCATCGTATTAAGAATCAAATTCTTCATTTTATGTCCTTTATTTAAGCAATGCAAACTCACTTGGTTGGCACATAACTTTGGCCAAGATTAAATGATCTCAAACATAACTACCATTAAATTTCCTTTAATCAAAAACAAAACACTGTGTTTGATGCTACTTTGTGCATTCTAAACCAAATGTGTTGTAGGTAGGTAGATACAGGATTAGAGCACAAAAAAACCAGTTTATAATACTACTTACAGACTATGCCAGCCATAACTTGGCTATGGTGTTCCATGTATGCCCTGCCTGCTAGCATCTTGCACCCTGCTGTTATGTGCTGGATTGTCTCAGGGGCATCTCTGCACAGCCTGCACCTGGGGTCTTGCCTTGTGTGGTAGACCCCGGCCTCAATCGATCTTGCGCTCAGAGCTTGTTCCTGTGCTGCCATGATTAGTGCCTCTGCGCTGTCTGTCAGTCCAGCTTTGTCCAGCCATTGGTAGGATTTCTCTATATCGGCCACTTCTTCTGTCTTCAGGTGGTACATGCCGTGCAGAGGCCTGTCCTTCCATGATGGTTCCTGATGTTGCTTCTCTTCTTTCTTTGGTTTCTTCTGCCTGAGGTTTTCAGAAAGCAATCGTAGGGATCTTCCTGATGTACTCATCTTTGTTGTTTCATCCAGGACAGTGGTTCTGACAGTCACTAGTCCTCGACCTCCTCTGCTTAGCGTACAGTCTCAGGGTGCTGGATTTGGGGTGAAACCCTCCATGCATAATCAGGAGCTTTCTTGCCTTGATGTCAGTGGCTTCTATCTCCTCCTTTGGCCAGCTTATTATCCCAGCAGGGTATCAGATGACTGGCAGTTCAGACTACCTTCTCTTTCTTTGTTACCATCTGTCTATACTCCACTCTCCACTTCTTCCATGTTGTTGCTGTTGCACACGGCACCGTTAGAGGGCTTGTAGAATCCATTCCTTGGTGAGTTAGAGCTTTTCTGGCAGCTCATGAATGACCAAAAAAGTATCATTTAAGTCTTGCCATAATGACAGCTTTTCAGCATCACTTTAAGTACACAAAGATAGCTGCGCCTGCGTTCACAGCTATCAGAGCAAATTCATGCCATACATAGAGCCATAACCATGACATGAAGAGAACGATGAGCTTTATGTTCTGAGCATGTGTATGGGGGGCGGGTGGGTTCAACCACAGTGCAGCAAGTTCATTAATGAACCGAGTCAACCAATCAGACCATTGGCAGCTTATCAATACCTTTCCCACAGGTCACAGGGACATTTCATTTAGCCTGAGAGGAGATAATGGAAAACATTCCCTTTAATTTGTCAGAGGTCTTTTCAGCAACAGCGAGGACGACACACACAGACGAGAGAGCGAGAGATCTGAATCCACTCTACTTAGCATGCATATATATATATATATATATATATATATATACACACACACACCAGCCACACGCACTAACTTCATAAAGGCCATCTTATCATGCACTCTTGTACCTTGGTGTTTGGTTGCATATAGCAACTTGTAAACGGGGCGCACCAATCATTATGGTAGAGGTATATGTGCGAGGTACGCAGGTGCCGGCACACTCGTGCTTAAATGAGAAGAAGCTGATTAACTCACGGGCAGCAGCTGCGCCAATAAACCCCTGCAGCGGAGCAAAACCACGTTTTACTGCTACAGTTAGTTTAAAAAAAAGAAAGAAACATTGTTTATCCGTTAATCTTACTGCATTCTTGAGCAAGGCATTCAAACTGGGGCATCTCCTGGCCAATTGCTGTGACTGTACACCCCAGTGTTCAAAAATAGTATCGTGCACTCAGCAAAACCCTCAATTTCGAGAAAGGTTAAAAAATGCTTATCTACCGATAAAGTAATTAGCGGTGACTCTTTCTTCCGGCCTGCGACGTTCTGCTTTGCCCATCATTTGTGGTGCCAAAGGCTTTGAAAGGCAGCTCCTTATTCATCTCCAGCCTTAGTCATCACTCATCATCGTCTGTAGTACCTCCACCGGGAAAGTCATTTTTTAAATAAATGCAACTCTTTCAGTGCCTCCCAGAATCCTCTCAATCTGACAGGCACCTTATGCCAAATCATCTCTTTCTGTAATGAATAGTCTGCTGGTGACAGAGTAATTTCACTCACTGGATATTGCAGAACATCCATTTTATTTCATTTAACCACTGATTCATCCACAGAGGTTCAGATGTGCAGCAATCACCGTCTCTTTCCCAGCACAGTATGCATTAAGACATTTTTATATCAGTGATGATAAGAATGACCTGGTGCTTTAATTACATATAAATAATTGTTTAAAACTTAGATGCAGAAGTGATGTAAGCAAGGGATATGCAAGCAGAGGGTCTTAAATTGGCTCTAATAAGTACAGTACAGTTTAGGAAGAGGACTTCTACAAAGTATTCCCAAAAGCATTTTTAGATTTCTTCCTATGTGAGAAATTAGGTCAAGTTAAAATGCACATTTTTCTTTCTTTTTTTCCCCCCAATGTGGCCCAGAGGAGGAGACGTACCCCAACCGTCTTCATTAACTTTTGTGGCAAACTCGCTGTGGAAGTAGAGAAGGGCGGGCGAGCAAATGGATACATCGCAATCTCCCCGCACCGCACAGGAGGCAAACACAGCGTCAGAAACGTGTGAAGTTGAGAGCTTTAGAACTTTATAAAAGGTTTCTCAGAAAAAAAAGGTCCTTCCTGAGGAAAGAGAAGGGAGCTTGTGTGACTACAGTTCGCTCTGTGGCAATAACACTGACAGGGCTTTGACACGATAGCGCCCCGCTGTGCATGCACTCGTGATGCTGCTTGGAGAGTTGGTTGAACTCCGGTATGACTTGTATTTGGGGCTGTGTGGAAAAATTGACCACGAGACAGCCAGTTTCTTTCTGAAAGGATTATATTTGACAATGTGCCTAAAGTTAATGTGACTGAGTTATGAACCGATTATTAAAAATTGTTTGCTTACGTAGCTTAGACACCACGTAGATCCAAGGAGGATTTTTTTACAGCCTTACTGCAGATTCATGATGTAATGCACTGATTTAAAATGCTGGTGGCTTTTCTAAGAGTCCAGCCGGCAAAACTTTTACAGAGCATGATATTTAAGCGGTTGTTGCCTTTCTGCAAGCCGCACTGCAACCCACCTCCACAGCGGCTCCTTTTAAGCTGTATCTGGTTTCATTAATGTCATATCTGTATCGGGGGGTTCTTGCTACTGCTGTCACAGTCACAGTGCCTTCATCTGCTGTATTGATATATTCACACACACTTTTCTGCATAACTCAAACAAATGCGTATTTTGTCACATTTTTAGGCATTTTGCCAGTGAATGATTGAAAGTTACTTTGGGAGATTCACGTTACGGCAGGTCCTGGATCGCCGTAGAGATGTTGAGTGATTTAGGCCACAAGGTGTGACCTACCTCTGCAAGTCTGCCCGTCTCTCAGTCTGCATGTTGGCGAGATAAGTTGTCTGAATGGGGAGCGGCTATTTTTGTGTCTGCTCTGCTTTCATTAATATCCCTCTGCTGGGAGACAAACTAATGAGTCCTGGCTCACTGATTGCTACATCACAACTTCTGTGCGTCACCTCAGACACTTTTTGTGCTACATCACAGCAGGCACACTTCATCACACGCTGTGAACTGCATTCACCAGAAATGCAGGAGGCTATTTTAGATTGGAGTGAGATTTTATTTTTATTCCCATTTTTTTTGTCTCTTTCAGAGGTGCAGAACAGACAGGAGGAAAGTGGAAATGTGCCCTTGCTGATATTTAAATAAAGATGACATTTAGGATATTGGGGGAAACGGTGTTCACCTTTCAAGAGCATTAAGTAAATCTTGTCATATCTGGTGGGAATGATGCCCAATTCTGAAATTAATTCCTTACTTTTACAAAGATTTACATTTTTCAGATATTTGATTACTTTTTAAACTTTTTAAGGTGAAAGAAAGGACACCTCACCTGCACTTGGACCAGGTTTGGGGATGCAATATAGAAAGGAGAGAAAGCAGGCTGACAGAAGGAACCTTTGCAGTGAGCCTCCAGATTTCAAATGGCTGCAGCAGACTTAAGACCCGAGGCATGTGGAAACAAATAAACAACAGCAGCTGGGCTCAGAAGGAAAAGTGGCCTGGCTTGGCTTTCTAAGCAGATGCTGGCTGGCCAACATCTGTCTCCTTATACCAGTAAACATTTGTGTTTCAGGGTCATTATATCAGAACTGAACTAAAGCAAACTGAGTTTTTACTGAGACTGTCTTGTTTTTGTTGATGTTGATGGCAAATATGATTGGAAATAAACTGGTTTGAGTTTTGTGGGGAAGACACGATTGTTGTTGAATGAAAGAGAGGTAAGAGAACGTTTCTGGCGTGGGGTCCAAACAGGAGAAACACCATCAGACAGAAGAGAGAAAGGAGTTCAGCAGCTGCACCGTGGCATGAAAACCGTTTGAACAGGTGTGTAACTGATTATCCACCACCTGTTTGATGTTTTGAAATCCTGCAGGTCAGCCATCTTTGATGAGATTGAATGACTGCACACCTTTGATTTCTGGTGATTTTTGGTTTTCATCAACTGTCTATTAGGCACATTTGGGCCTATATTTCTGGTCCCTGTATGTGGCTCCGTTACAGCACCAGCAAATGTTCTGTGAGTCAGATGTGGCTCATACGTCCAGAGGCTGAGTCGACATGAACTGTATGGGCCAGATGTGGCCCAATTGTTGCAGCACACCTGACATCTGGCCCATACAGTATAAGGCAGACCTGTGGGTGAATCTTGGCAGCCCTGAGTCAACACCATCAGTCATGGCTAAACACGGCTTATAGAAAACTGTAGATGTATTCGGGCTGATCGTTGCTATCTGCAGTAAAGGTTTCATGACTTGTCAATTGGCAGTAACTAATAGATGTGACCACAGTTTAAAGCACAGAAAGGGATGCAAAGGTGCCGGCAGACGGGAGAGAAGAGAAAACAATGCAGGCCTAATGTTGTGTGCAAAGTGTTGGAAACAAAGAGAATCAGAGCAGAAATGTTGCAAATAAGAAAAGCTGTCAGTCTTCTAAATTTTAATCTTTTATCTTGATTGCCTTGCAAGATTGCCTTTCACTCTGCTGCAGATAAAGCCTGTTCAATTGGATTGAAGTGAACAGAGATAATATCCCATCAGTGGCATGAAAAGGGCTGCGGCACACCGGAGTGGTAGATGTGTCTCCGGCCATTACCCACCTGCTGTATTAGTTATGTAACTCTACTCCGCCTCAGCACACCACCCGTGACAAGAGGTGACAGGAGGTTACACACACACACACACGCATGCACGCATGCACACACACAGTCTAGTTTCCATTACTTCAGAGGACATTACATTAAGTTAAATTCATTTCCTGCAGGCTAATTGTAACCATAACCATACTTAACCCACAATCTTAACCTCAGCCTAAAGCTAACATTTTCCTCTCTTTATTCTTTAAAATTAAAGAATTTATACCAACAAAATTTCTGCTCCAAAGGAGAAGTCATGTCTCCACAAGATTTGTGTCCCCATAATATAACAACGTAATGGAAGTACACACTTGCACACACACACACACACACAAACACACACACTGAGGCAAGCTAATAATATGGCTCTGTGTTAAAATTCTCACAGAACATCCTCACCGCTGTCTCCGGTTTGACTGCAGTCTCCATAGTAATGGCATCTGTGTCCATGGCAACCATGCCCGTGTCACTGCTGGTGACACAAGCAGCCCCCAAAATCACTTCCTCGTTCACTCATTTATCACACTGTGTAAAAATAAACACTGAGCAGCACAGGAGTGAATCAAGAGTTTATCAGAGAGAAAACGAAAACTTGTGTGGCAGCAGAAATATCAGCTCATTCATTCATGGCTTACGCTAACATAAATGACGTTTGTCGTGAATAAAGTTGTGATGTCATAACTGCACAGCTAAATTAGAAAAAAAAAACATTTCTGGGGTAAAATCAGAAAACTTTTAAGGCCATTTTTTAAAATCAGATTTGACTGGTTTTTAGATCCCAGTGATGATTGAAATCACAGTCATGCTTCTCTGCATTTATTTATATCAGCGCTTTAAGATAACAGCCCACATAACTGCCTGGAGGTGTTACCAAAATGGCTGCTGAGAGGCGAGACTTTGCCGTGATAGGCTCGCACGGGAATTAAATCTAACTAATGAGATAGGGGAAACAAATCTGAAAACAAATAGAGGAGACACAGAAATGCACATTTGTCAGCACACGGAGGAAAAACAGACAGAAGACTTCAACTAAAACATTGGGAACCAAGACTACATATATTTAAGAGGAAAATATACGAGAAACAATAAAACACAAAACAGAGACGGAGAGGTGACAGGACACGGGAGCATGGGAGGGCAAACTGAAACTCAAGGAACACAAAAGTAGAACTCCAACCTAAATCAAAATATAGCTGCAAAACAGAGAAATCACAATGAAGAACTCTTTAAGGACAAAGCAGAATACCCTCAAAACACGGGGTCAAAGAGCCACAACCAGCTAACACGGCTCAGCGTGCTAATGTTAGCAGGCTGACACTCAAAGCTGCATATCTGATTAAAGTGTAGGCACTGTAACGTTGTGAGGAACACAAAAACAAACTGTGTGTGTTACACAGTATTTGAAAGGCTTTGCGAACAGAAAATATCCGACAATATTTTACTGGAAGTCTGAGACCTCATAAAGGCCGTTTAAAGTCAGCCGGTAAAAACTGGCGCGACTGTTGTCGCCACAATAGTTTGGCTGCAGGACTGGGAGGAAAGCAGATTTGGCTGCTCGTAAATCCAGATGCCGGGTAAGATTAGGATTAGGAAGTTTATTTTACAACTCTAAAGGTTTTAGTGTGGATCTTCAGGTTGCTCACCATGTCACGTGCATTCCATCTGCATTCTGACCCACATTTTTGTTGCTTGTTATTTTTGTAACCTCAGAGTTTTAAGCTTGTATCCTAATATAAATCACTGTGAATGGAAACATTATATAAATGCTCGGGACATGACAGGTGCATACTGCAGACTCATGTCTTTGTATGTGAGGGATATTGGAGGATTGGGCTGCATACCCCCAAAAAGGTTTACTGGAAATCTTACAGAAGAGCTGAAAGACAAACATGCCTGTGAGAGGCTTCGCATGAAAGGTAGTTATCTGGACTGCAGGCTGCACTGGCGTCTGTGTCAATGGATGACAGTGCATCTGTGGACTAACGCAGGAGGTAACTGATCAGCGAGCAGAAGCGCTAACCCAAATCTGCCAACGTCCCGTCCCACGTGAGGCGATAGAAATAGCGCCGTTCTAGGTCGCTTTTTAATAATTGCAGAACTAACTTTCACAGTCCTGTGCCCGTGTATCTGTGTGTGAGAGTGTGTGACTGCGGGTGGGTGTGCCATTTTGTTGCTACGCATTTCATTTGGGTGATTTTGCCCGTTATCCACTCATTTAATCACTTCCAGCATTTATTCAGTCAGAAACGCATTAAAGCTCCCTCGTGGAAATTTCTAACGTTACAAAAATCACCAAAATAACGTGGGGTGGCCTAGATTGTGTGTGTGCGCCTGCGTGTGTGTGTGTGCGCCTGTGTGACTTAGTGTGTTTCTTCTTGTGGGTGTCCTGACCGTTAAAAGGAAAACATCTTTCCTGTCCTGTCCTAAAAACAAGGTCAAAGACCTCCTGCCTCATCGACACACACACACGCGCAAACACACACACACACACACACACACACACACACACACACACACACACACACGCACACACACACACACACACACACACACACACACACACACACACACACACGCGCAAACACATGCCCGGGACACTCTGAAGCCAGAAATCGGTCCCATAAAGTGCGCCGCACATCGATTTTGTGGTCTATTTTGCAACAAGATGTATGTCCCTGCTCTGAGGAGTAATCGAGTGCTTTTGTCCTTGGCCTTGTTAAATTTCTCATCTCTCTCGTCGTCCTTCCTGTGACACTGATGAGGTCACAGCAGGACAAACAACTTCAGCAAAACTCTGAGATCCTCTGTTTATATTTTCCAAACAACAGACATGTCGTTCCAAAAAATATGGAAAATAAAAACTAGAAGAAAATCCTGCCATGAGAAGTGCCAGTCACTCACTTTATTTTTTAGCCTGTTATATACGGATCACTTTAAAAAGTAATAATTCATCTTATTGGCTTTTTGTCATTATTTAGTTACAGGCCGATTTGCTGCAAGAGGAATGTTAATAAAGATCTGTACTGAACTGAAAATCCTCACTAACAGTAGCACCACTGTATACATGTCCAAACAACTGTACACACATATACACAACAGCGCACTCTTTCCACATGCTCAGTCGCTGAATTTAGGATGAATTTCTTGTGTGTTTGTTTCCCTGCAGTGGATACAGATGGCAGGAAGTTGAAGGGAGGCATCCAGAGGAGCACGGAGACGGGCCTGGCCGTGGAGATGCCCAGTCGGACCGTTCGGCAGGCCAGCCACGAGTCCATAGAGGACAGCATGAACAGCTATGGCTCCGAAGGGAAGTGAGTAACAAATGCTGCCCCCTGTTACATTCTGGTAAAATTGTATGAAATCACAACATTTTTTAGCACAAAAAAAACAAAAAACAATGAAGAGAACACCACAAACTGTAGTCTGATTACTTTGTGCACTTCTGCATTTTTTTCTCTTTTTTGTTTAACCCTGCTCGGATGGCTCTTTCTTTCTTTCTTTCTTTCTTTCTTTCTTTCTTTCTTTCTTTCTTTCTTTCTTTCTTTCTTTCTTTCTTTCT
>JAVDPK010003019.1:75810-96671 GCA_034780415.1 Cichlasoma orientale | reverse complement strand
GATTTTGATTGGGTGGGCAAGAATCAAATTTGGGTGGGCTGAGCCCACCCTTGTCCTATGCTACCGCCGGCCCCGGTTTCAACAAGATGAGCATAATGAGACTTCTTAAGAAAAATCTCCTACCTGATAGCATCAAATCTACTTTAGGCGCCACATTCTCCTACTTACATGTTTAATTATTTGTTATTATTATTTTTAATCAGAACCTCGTGTTATAAAAATTATGTGCTTATACCAAACACGTTTTAATACAGTGTTGCAAATGTTTCAGTATCTGATTTTACTGCACATGTGGTTTTCAAAATGTGATATACAGCAACTTATATTTAAATTAATATTTACGATGACAGAAAGTTAGATTTTGGAGCAATTTTTTTCTACAAGTTTATTTTGTTTGTCTTAGAATCTTTTTAAGTAGGAAAGTGTTCTCAATCATTTGAAATACATTAAAAACGTTTCAGTGTCTTATGCATATATAGTCTTCAGCTCTATTAGAGCCTACTCTTAAGCATGTAAGTGCTGAACCCTTGAATCTTTTCAGGAGTCACTAACAATCCACAGATTTAGGTTTAACTTGTGCGTCTGCTGTCATTGCAGCGGCCTACATTAAAGTTTACCTTCTGGAGAACGGAATCTGTGTGGCCAAGAAGAAGACCAAGTCAGTGAGAAAGTCTCTGGATCCTCTCTATAACCAGGTCCTGGTCTTCTCTGAGAGCCCACAGGGGAAAGTGGTGCAGGTAAGATACACCGAACCTGATGTGCCATGTGGTTTGTCATGGAACAAGCTGAGAAGATGTCTCTGGGTAGACAGAAAATGCGTACAAACTGTAATCTATTGTTGGCCAGTCATATCATGGAACCATACAATATTGTATGGAAGTGCTGAAAAGAAAGTTCAGTGAGTTTAAGGTGCTTTGAAAGTTAGTAAGCAGTCTATGTAAACTTAGCATAAAAAGTGTAGACATTTGCGTTTGGTCGATTATTAGTTGTAACGATGCTTCCTGGCAATAAATCTGATACTGTTGGAAAGCTTGTTGATTTCCCCCTAAATGGAGCCACATTTGTAAGGACAATGTGTTTGTGGGTTGAGCAGCAGAGTTGAGTGTGTCTTCTTTGCCAGTGCCAAACAGCTTATTGACTTGCTTTCAAGGTAAACTCAACCAAATCTGGCCTGACAATAGCAAAGGTAATATGTCAATGTAAAGCAGATATAAAGTGGCAGAAATAATTATTTGATCCCCTGCTGAATTTGTGAGTTTGCTCACTTACAAAGAAACAGTCTCTACCTTTAATGGAGAGAGACAGAATATCAACCAAAAATCCAGTAAAAAAACAAACAAAAAACACATTACATGAAAGTTATAAATTGATTTTCGTGTCACTGAGTGAAATACGTATTTGCCAGAATTCTGGCTTCCACAGATTGGCTCTGTGCCCATGTGGCACACAAATTATAACCAATCAATCAATCAGTTACATACTCCACACAATCAGTTTCTTCCATTCCAACCTGTCCACCACCGTGGGCAAGACCAAGAGCTGTCAAAGGCAGGTCTACAATCAGGGACAAGATTGTACGCCTGCACAAGGCTGGAATGATCTACAGGACCATCAGCAAGAACCTTGGTGAGAAAGTAGCAACTGTTGATGTGATTATTTGGAAATGGACGAAACATAAAATGACCACCAATCGCTCTTGGTCTGGAGCTCCATGCAAGATCTTGCCTCATGAGGTGAGGATGATCATGAGAAAGGTGGTGGATCAGCCCAAAACTACACGGAAAGAGCTTGTTAATTATCTGTAGGCCGTTGGAACCACAGTCACCAAGAACACCACTGTGCCGCAATGGATTGAAATCTTGCAGCGCTCGCAAGGTCTTGAGCAGGCAAACCAAAATCAAGCTTTTTGGCATCAACTGGATCCGCTGTGTTTGGAGGAAGAGAAATGCTCAGTATGACCCACAGAACACCATCCCCACAGTCGAGCATGGAGGTGGAAATTGCTTTGGGGCTGGATGACTTCACCACATTGAAGGGGTCAATGGACAGGGCCGTGCACTGTAAAATCTTGGACGAGAGCCTCCTTCCCTCAGCCAGAACACTGACGATGGGTTGTGGATGGGTCTTCCAGCATGACCCAAAACATGCCACCAAGGCAACAAAGGAGTGGCCAAAAAAGAAGCACATTAAGGTCGTGGAGTGGCCTACCCAGTCTCTGGACCTCAAGTCTGTAGAAAATCTGTGGAGGGAGCCAAGAAACCTGAAGGACTTTGAGAGTTTCTGTCAAGAAGAGTGAACCAAAATCCCTCCTGAGATCTGTGAAAACCTGGTGACCAAATCCAGGGCAAATCATTTTATAACTTTCATGTACTGTATTGTTGATTTTTGGTTGATAACCTGTGTCTCTCCATAAAATTAAACCACCATAAACATGAGAGAATGTTTACTTCTTTGTAAGTGAGCAAACCTGATTTTCAAAATTCATCACATAATTCAGTGCCACCTTTTGCAGTTTGGATGCTGGGCAGCATGTTTCCTCATAGGATAGAGCTGATCACTTTTTGTTTGCAGTCACTGTTCCCCCAGAAGGGGACAAGCTGATCCACACCGTGGCACTATGATACGGCCCTAGCAGGGTCTGCTGAGATTCTGACCCAGAGGGTGTGCCTCGCTCTCTCTCCAGCCTTAGGCGACACCCTTCTGTGTAGCTGATTCCACTTAGCAGTTAGGCCATTGCACTTAAGGCCAGAGAAATGAAGGCCCCAGAGCCAGAGAGCCTTTGTGTTGCAGCTTGTGAGCTGAGTGGCTGTGGCTGCTGTTGTGTGAAGAGGAGGGTGTTGGTCATTTAAATGTCTTGGCCTACTCTTTTTGTTTAGGTTCCAGGTTTTTATTGGGCTTTTCTTTTGATGGTGATAGCGGCTTTACTGTCTCCTTTAGTTATATTACTTTATCAAAAATATTTAATTTCAATTGCCAAATTTGTCTCCTTTTTCAACCTGGACACTTTTTGTTACTTCCCCACATCCCCCGCACCTTTTGGGGAATGCAACATATTAAAATGGCGCAGACACCATAAGCCGCTAAGTCACCCCCCAGAGGAGGGATCAAGAGTTCAGGTTTTGCCTTTCATTTGTCATTTTATGTAGCTGAAGTTGACCGGCCTATTATTGGTTTTGCAGGTATTTATAAATAAATTATTGGGCGAAGTGCGGAGGCTAGAAATATCAGGGGAGCACCAAAATAATTGCAATTCAAGACAAGACATTTCACTCAAGACCACAAATGTCAGGTGTCAAAAAAGTAATTAGCATTAACTGTCTGGGAAGCAATAAAGTCTTTGCAAAATTAATTTGGTAATCCATTTTACAGTTGTAGAGATACTGGGTCTGGTTTAGAACCGTGCCACAGACACACCAGGGAATATGAAAGGGAATTTTCTCAGCCCACCCACATTCCGGGCTCATCTGACTTCTTCCTACATATAAAATGAGTTCCAGAAAGATCATATGGACAGATGGATATAAGTTGTTAATCACTCGGCTGGTTATTTTGTGGGAGACATTCGTGTGGTACAGCAGAGATGTTAATAACCAGACTTTTACAGTGAGAATCTGACCTGAGGCAGGAGCAGACTGAGCTGATTCTGGTTGAGCTTCAGCATCAAAACTGTCACAAGTGACCAATTGAGAGTGACTGTTTGTTATGACAGACTTAGACCTTTCCATCCTATATGCAGCCCTTTTAAATAGTCTACTGGCTGTTTCTCTTATTGCTTTATTTCATTTATTTCATGCATTTTTATTCCATTCGTGCTGTTGTTGTAATCCTGCTATAATCTATTTACAGTCATGTTTTGTCCTCATGGTTGAAACCTAATGTAACCTTAAGATTCACTGTAAAAACTGTAATTTACTCTATTAATTTTACAGAATTTTACTGTAAAAAACAGAACAAAAATAAAATTATTTAAAAAAGAAAAGGATAAGCGGAAGGGAATGGATGGATGGAAAATATGCAACGTTATTTTAACAGATTAAACTGTTAAGTTCATATCTAAAATTTGATGCAATGAAATTAAAATTAACAGTAAAATAAAAAAACAGTTTTTGTAATTTTACATTGATTTGTTTTCACCACAAAAATATTAGGCAGAAAAATAGTATCTGTATCTTTTTAAACTGAATAAAAAAATGTAAATGTAGAATATTAACATTTCTATTAATATTAAAATAAATTGATATTTTATATAGATTTATTCTTAAGGTATTCACAAGTTTAATGAGAACATTCACACGTTTGAACATCAATGTTAAATGCCTGTAAAGTTACAGGTTTCATCATTAAAAATACATTTAATATCATTTTGTAGATACTTTTCCAATAAAGCTATGTAACAATATCAAATTATTTTTGTAATATGTAGGGTTTTTTGGTAATGTAATAATATCAGTAAGAAGTGAAAGGATTAAATCAGGAACATTCTGCAGCCAGTCATGTTTTTGTCTTGGTTTTGAACAGAAACACGGGTGCAGGTCGGCAGTCTGCTGTGTCAACAGCATCTTACTTTCAAATCTGCAAATATGCACTTATAAGAGGGCAGTGTGGAATTTTCAACATTTTGGACGAGAATATGAAGACTTTATTCAAATAGCCAGCAGCAAGGGAAAAATTCAGGAGAGGTAAATGAGCCTTTTATACACTGCTCAGAAAAATTAAAGGAGCACTTTGAAAACAAATCAGATCTCAATGGGAAACAATCATGCTGGATATCTATACTGATATGGACTGGGTAATATACAGTATTAGGAATGAAAGGATGCTTCATCATTTGATGAAAATTAAAATGATCAGCCTACAGAGGCTGAATTCAAAGACACCCTTAAAATCAAAGTGAAAAAATGATGCAGTAGGCTGGTCTTGTTTGACAAAATTTCACGGCAGAAACTCAAAATGGTCCTCAGTAGTTTGTATGGCTTCCATGTGCTTGTATGCATGCCTGACAGTACTGGGGCATGCTCCTAATGAGACAACAGATGGCATCCTAGGGGATTTCCTCCCAGATCTGGACCAGGGCATCACTGAGCTCCTGGACAGTCTGAGGTGCAACCTGGCAGCGTTGGATGGACCTGAACATAATGTGTTCTTTAGGATTTAGGTCAGGTTAGCGTGGGGGGTGTAGGGTCTGACAATGAGTCCCAGGATTTCATCCTGATACCTGATGGCAGTCAGGGTGTCGTTGCCGAGCCTGCAGAGGTCTGTGTGTCCCTCCATGGATTTGCCTCCCAGACCATCACTGACCCGCTACCAACCCGGTCGTGCTAAACGATGTTACAGGCAGCATAACGTTCTCCACGGCTTCTCCAGACCCTTTCTTTGTCTGTCACATGTGCTCAGAGTGAACCTGCTCTCATCTGTGAAAAGCACAGGGCACCAGTAGTAGACCTGCAATTCTGATATTCTATGGCAAATGGCACAATGTTGGGCAGTGAGCACAGGGCCCACTAGAGGACATCGGACCCTCGACCCACCCTCATGAAGTCTGTTTCTGGTTGTTTGGTCAGAGACATTCACAGCAGTGGATGCTGGAGGTCATTTTGCAGCTCTGCAGTGCTCATCCTGTTCCTCCTTGCACAAAGGAGCAGATACCGGTTCAGCTGATGGGTTAAGGACCTTCTACGGCCCTGTCCAGCTCTCCTAGAGTACCTGCCCGTCTCCTGGAATCTCATCCATGCTCTGAGACTGTGCTGGGAGACACAGCCAACCTTCTGGCAATGGCATGTATTGATGTGCCATCCTGGAGGAGCTGGACTACCTGTGCAACCTCTGTAGGGTCCAGGTATGACCTCATGCTACCAGTAATGACACTGACCCTATCCAAATGCAAAACAAGTGAAAAACCAGTCAGAAAAATGAGGAGGGAAAAATATCAGTGACCTCCACCTGTAAAACCATTCCTGTTTTGGCGGGTGTCTCATTGTTGCCCCTCTAGTGCACCTGTTGGTAATTTCATTAATGCCAAAGCAGCTGAAATAGATTAACAACCCCCCTCTGCTACTTACCCGACCACATCAATAGCCCAGAGTTCAATTGACTTTAATTGATCCTGGAACACTAACGTCGGGTGATTTCCACCCACGTGAAAGTGAGAGATTGTTACAAAACTCACACTACTTTTTTTAAGCAGTGTAGTCTGAGTCAGGAGAAGGAAAACAAACTGACCTTACAAGAGCAACGGAATGTATGAATGTGCTATTCTGTCGGAGCTGTACTACCTGTGCAATCTGAATGGGCTTCAGACACTGTCTCATGTTACCAGCTGTGACGGCGATACTAACAAAAAGCAAAACTTGAGAAAAATCAGTCAAGAGAAAATAGGAGAGAGCAGAGGTCTCTGGCCACCTTTCCCTGAGAATGGGGAACTGTTTCATTCTGTGTCACCGCAAATCTGAGCTGTACCTTTGTGAACTGTACCTGGACTGAAACACAATGTTTCTGTGTACAAGTGACCAAACGTCTTGCGGTATCTGCGGCACCAGGGGGGTTTGTGATCGGCATGGCTGTTTACATGGCTCCTTGAAGCCATGTGGCACACGTTCATTTGGATAACAAATTGTTAAAAATGAAACAATTCCACGTTTTGTCATCAAGAAGGTTGAAAGAAGGGCAATTGTTGTCTGTTGTGGTCTATATGCTAACAGAATTAAGCGTTGAACATTCAGTCATTGTAAAACTAAATCTCATCATTCTATAATTTATGCAATTCAACCACAGCGGCCAAAGATTTTTGTGCAGTTTTAAATAAGTGAAAATTTATATGAAGTGATGAAGTGGTCTAAATTTTTTACAGATAAGATATTTGAAATTGAAATGTATTAATGCAAACGACATTAAAAAAGTAATGCAATAATGTTTTCTTGGTATTTATAAAAAAGTACGGCTCAAATCCCTTTGGGGATACATCGGGAAGGGAATAAAAAAATCCCACTGTGCCAGTCCCGTCAATATCGGCAAGAAAAAAAAAATAGCATCTTTAAAAAGGTAAATCTACATTTAAATGGGGATACCTTTTTAACAGTATAGATGTATTAAATGTTCAAGATAATAATAAAAAAGAATGGTACATACTGTAATGATAAACCCAGTTTTCTAGTTTTTTAATACCATTCTGATTCTTTTTTTAATGGGTGGCATATCATTTTATTACATTAAATTATTAAGTCTACAATATTTTCTGTGTGTGTGTTTTATTTTTTACATAATAAAATCCAACTGATAAAAGTACTTTTCTGTGCTTTTAAGCTTGATTTTATATTTTACAATGATGGTGAAATGATTTTACAATATTTCTCTGGTGCCACTGCTGCAAGAACATTACTCTTTTTTATGAATTTTTTTTAACCAGTGTTTTCTCAGTAATCAGCAGGTGGAGATGGCACGGTGTTCAGTGGAGAGGCTTGTAGCGTTTACTCTGGCTGCTCTGCTTCTCCTGTCACTGTGTAATTAGCCACTAAACGCCTCCCTCTTAATTATCTGCTGTCGTGTCGCTGTCCTTCGAGTTTCATCAAACTCATTCACACTGGATAATGAAAATCGCTGAAATCAGCAGCACTTTTCAATTTGTCACTTACTGATCTAGCAAAGCAGAAAGCTGCTTAATTCTGCACTGAAAAGTCATTCAAAAACTTTGAGGTTTGTCCCAGAGAACGACGCTCAGCCTGACTTTTTTCCCAGCCTTCCCAACACATATCAAGCGAGAAGCTAACAGGAATAGATGCCCGTCAGCTTTCATTGGACATCATAAAAGAACTAATTCTTGGAGGCTTGTTTTTCCCCATTGTTAACATTTTGTAAATGTGGCATGGTTATAATGGGGTAGATGATGAAGGCTTTACATGACTTTATTGTTTTATCAGTGCATGGCAACCAAGTGTGTAATGATTCTCCAAATCCACATTTAATTTGGGGGTGGGCGCGCTGAATAGGATGCCACCCTGCATGAGCACCTTATAATAATTTGTTCATTAACTAAAATGAGACTCCATTTGTCATACTGCCAATAAAGTGAACTTAAAGTGAACCGAATACCAAGAGACTGTTCAGGTGGCTGAATGAAAACGTACTTTACTTACTTACAGCGGTAATAACAAAAAGCACTGCACACTGAGGCAGATGGGTCCAAGACAGGGAAAAAATCCAAAAGCACTGAACTCAAGTAAAGAGGGAGACTTAGGAACATGAGCACGTTATGATCTGACAAAGGCTGAGGGAGAACAGAGTCAGGACAGTGATGGAAAAGGGAAACAAAAAGGAAAAGTGTCAGCACAGAAAGCCACAGTGAACTAACCTTCACAATAAGACAGGAAGTAAAATGAAAGTTGGCCCAAGAATGAACTCACACAGACAACAATGGGACACACTAAAGAACACAAGAGCAGAAGAAGAATTAAGGATTACAACAATGGATTAAACTCATCTTAAACAATGGCTAAAGAGGAATCAGATTTGTGATCATTAAATTAATGTGTTGTAATTAATGATGTATGTTTTATGGTTGTTTTGTGTTTCCTTATTGTATTATGGTTTTTATGTGTAATTTAATGTTTTTACTGTCTAGATTGTAATGTTTTCTATTGTCTGTTTTTTTTTTCTTTTCTTCCCCTTCTATTGTTTCTGTCTGACCTGCTAGGGAAAGTAGCCTTCGGCTAATTCTGCCATATTTACATTGCGATGTTCATCAGTATGAGTTGTCCCTATCAAATAAAACAAACAAACACTGACCAAAGATCAGAGATCATGACACTAACATTCTGGTTTATTTCTAGTTCCATTTTACAAAGACCATCTTTTGTCATTATAGCTCTACCAGGCTACCATGTTTACTAGGAACCATCAAAGCATTAGCATTGGCTAGTTAGCATACACAACACGTGGCTAATTAGCATATTAATACATATGCACCATTAATAGTCTACAACACTAGATAATGTATAAAAAATGCAGACAAATACAAAAGGACTTATTTTGCCAGTGAAACAGTACTTTAACTGACGCTGATCATTTGTATTCAAGACATTGTGACTTCTGATATTGCATCAGATTTGAATGCATCCTGTACATGTCACTGGGACAGGTGTGTGTGTGTGTGTGATAAATGTAGGTCAGGCTGGTGTGTTTTTAAGGTTGTGGCTGCTCTTCTGCTGCTGCTACCATTACATAACCCGTTCCTCAAGGCATCCTTTTTAATTACTGGCCCTCCATCTTGCTCGTCTTTGCTCTGCATTATCGTCTCTCGTCTTATCTCGCGCTCTCTGATGATTAGCAAATATCCTCATATTTCACAGTACTGAGTGTTTAGTTAAACAAAGTGGTTTCTCCTTATTTCTGGGCTCATGTTTGAGCGTATTTAGAGGCAAAAGGTCTCCATCTCCGTCTTAATATTTAAAGGCTTGCTATTGTATTTCTTTTAGAGCCTAAAATTAAGTAGTTAAAGACAGATTGTGTTTTACTGAGTGTCATGAACAACAAAAACAACAAAAATCCCTCTAATGGTGACAGCTGTTATTAAAGTCCTAAATTGATGCTGCAATTATTTCCCTCGTTCTTTTTCATCGTTATTAAAAACAGATCCAGGCTTTACTCTTTGTGCATGTGCAGTGTGTCTCTTTTATCTGACTCTTTTCTATCATTTATTATTAAGCTGTCTCTTCAAACTAGGGGGCGGTTCTGCTGTCAAACTGTCAGTGGCTTAGAAAATGACATGCTGGGTATTTGGAATAATCTCCCTGGGCTATATGTGATTTCTATACTCTCGACCTCAGGCGTCCTGATATTTATAACGACGTACATTTGCTCAACACGTTGAGGTAATTCTGCCCAGTGCTTTTGCACATAGATCAATGCAATCTGTCACCGGTCGAATTCAAGCTGTCCTAACCTAATCTCTTCTGGTACTACCCTCAAGTAGTCATGAAACCAAGAAACTTACAGGTTATTTGAAAATAATGGGCATTAATCTGCTGCTTACACTGCCGAGGAAAGCTTTGCACTGCAGGGATTTGCTCCCATTCTGGCACAAAAGCTTAGTGAGACCCAGCACTCATTCTGGCTATAACAGCATGCCTTATTGCCTTCTCTGAGCTGTTGTCTACTTTCTAGTGCGTGCAACCACTGTGGATCCAGGACACTGTGGATTTCACTCTCCACAGCTAACAACTGTTCCAACACTCACTTCTCCCACTGCCAGAGTCTCTCTCCTAAATTGTAGAGGTTGATGTCAAGGCCTTGTTTGGAGAAGCGATCAGAAAGAGATAGATTCTCCTTCTTTGAAGAAAGAAAGAGCAGATTGAAGCAGATTTGACCTCTGAGACTCTCACTTGCAGACACACATACCAAAGAAACTGGTGTGCTGGCACGCGCGTGTACACAAGACCACCACATGAACGAACACATTTGCTGAAGGTTATTGATTATTTTGTCCGCTGCTCGACAAGCTGTGGGGTGGTCTGAGATGAGCCCTGATGTTATCATGATATCAGGAGACGGAGGACAACAAAAGTGCAAACACACACAGGATTCCAGGCACCAGCATCACCCCTCCCCCTCACGCACACTACCTCTTCATTTACCTTGACTGACAGCTCACCCTTCTCTGTGCTGCTGTACCAGAGAGAATAACTATTGAGACTGAGTACTGGTTTAGTACAGATTACCAAGGCAAATAAATAACCCGGTTCTCATAGCAGGCTCTGTAAACATACATCGCTCTCCATTTCACATGTATAAAGTGTTTCTATTATATACAACACGTTATAAAATGCTAATTTAGTCATAATTTTGTAAGTTTGCAACATTACGAACTGGTGACATTGTGATGTTTTGCACTTGAGTCGCAAAACAACCAAAGCACACAAGAACATTCTTTGCAATGTTCCAGTTTATAATGCTGCCAAATGCAATGATTTTAGACCCTGAATATAACGTATTCACAGCATTTTTTTGTAACATTGCTGCAAACATTACATATTACTACTGTACCACTTTGGCCCAGCCAAACTGTGTTTCTTGGAATATCTTTAAACCTAAAATCTGATACATGCTGATCCGCGAACACTACATGAAGTAGCATTCATCAGTATTGTTTTGCAGATTTGCGGCTTCAAACCTGACGCAAAGCGGGGGGGTTAAAATATTCAGAGCTTCAGTTCAGAAATTCATATGATTTAATGTTTGATGTATATTTAGGTGTTTATGACTGTTTTTTGAAAAGGTGTTAGGAAGACATTTCACTTCCTGAGTGTATATGTATTAATTCTACTCAATGCAGAATTACAAATACAAAAAAACTAAATATTTAGTTTTTTCACAGGAATATATAGGTTTTATCGCCTAACTTGTATATTACGACTCTCATCCGTAGGTTATCGTTTGGGGCAACTATGGACGGATGGACCGCAAATGCTTCATGGGTGTTGCTCGAATCCTATTGGAGGAGCTGGACCTCAGCACGATGGTGATTGGCTGGTACAAGCTTTTCCCTACCTCCTCCATGGTGGATCCAACAATGGCACCACTTATCCGTCACTCATCCCAGATGTCGTTGGAGAGCACCATCGGGCCCTGTTGTGAGCGATCATAAGACTCACGCTGAAATGTATAGTTTTGATGCTGCCGCTAAGTTTCCATTGCTTCAACCAAGTCCAGAGATTTTTTATACCCTGTATTGCTGCACCTGGGTCAGCCAGGCAGTGCTGCCCCTGGAGCAGGTAGGTGTTCAGTGTGTCACTCAAGGGCACTTTGACAGGCCCAGCTATACCGGGGAATGAATCACTACCCTGATTTGGAAATTAATTTACCAACCAGTTGGTCATCCTGGCTCTCATTGGAAATGTGTTATAATTCCTTTGATATAGTATCAGACTATTTCCTGAGACTCATGGGAAGCACATTTCTTTTGTTGTTGCAACCGACCGCCCCTCAGACTCGAAGGAATTTTTTTTTTCTCTTCAGATCTCTTTGAAAAAAACAAAAGCCTTCTTAATGAGGATACTTCAAAGGAGGGTTTGGTTGCCGGCATTGATTACATCCTATTGGGACCACGATGCACTGCAGGCTCAGCTTTGCTTCAGTTACAGCCCTTCTTTACAGCCTACATTCAATTTTCATTCCCAGGACTGCTTGTTGTCTTTCTGTGTCTTCATTAAGGGGCTGGACAGCTCCTGAGTGTTATTGTCTAACCACGAGTCCCGGGAGAGAGCGAAACTGTCCTCAGATTGTTTGACAAACCACCATCTCATTTTGCTGGAGCCCTGTTGGTGAATGTATGTGTGCATAGCAGAACTTGGGAGGCTTTCAAAGAATATATAAAATTAGGTGTTGTAACTGACCAAGACATTACTTGGTTTTTAGCACTTGAGTTGTTTTGCATTTCTTGTGTCACACATTTGACCCGTCATTGTTCACTTTATTTGGTAATATGTACAGGAAGCGAATTGAGTAGACGCGCATGAAAGCCCATCATCTATTGGAAGGATCAAGATTCTGACCTCGTGTGTCTGGACCGCTCCTAGCTTTCTCTCCTGTTAGCTGCATTTACCTGGAATACCAGGCACAAATTGGTCAAAGAGTGAATTCATATGGCTTAGAAGAACAGCTGACAGGTTTTGAGTCCCAAAAGACCACGTGCCATTATGACCCCAGAGCATAAACTTTTTTAATTGCAATGAATCTCGCTATTAGCTGATTTTACAGATTGTTTTGTCACCATTTTTGGAAGGTGCTTTTCAATCACATTGGTTACTGCTGTGTTTAGAATGGAACACATGAATGAAAACATGTATCCTTGGAGGTTAAAAAAAGAGAAAAAGATCCCAAACCTAATTTAATCTGGCTGTTTCTGGAATCACACAGATTATGTCCAGTTAGAGATTTCCAAAGTATGGGACCAGATGTAATCGAAACCCGACTACCTGAATCACCTCAGGTAGTGTGGTGTCTAAAACGTTCTCGTGCACAATGTTATGAAGATGCTAGATAGTGTCACAGCCCCACTAAATTGGATTTTATGCATGTACTATATTTTATTAGATTATGATTAGAATTCAAACCAGATAACCATAAATGCATGTGATTAGCATGTTTAAATTATGTCAAACGTTACCAGGACACAATCTACATGCGCCCAGCCTCAAACAGCCAGGTGTGAGGGGGCTCTGAAGTGTGGAGGCTGTTTTATTCTTATTTGGTTTAATACAATGTTCACCATTCACATTACACAGGAGGCAACGTTGTACCTGATGTAGCACTGACAAACACCAAGCTAATACAATAGCTACCTGACAACAGTGACCTGACAGTTTGCTGTATATCCCAGTTTAAGTGTAGTTGCTCTTTAGGTAATAGTGTAGAATGAGAGTTGTAAGATCCCTCCTCACTATTTTTAAAGCGCTGGCTAACAGTTGTCTAATAACAGTTTGTGCTGTGCCAATTTTTTACCAGCAAGTGTCTTCTCCTTCCTCTTCTTCAATTACCTTGCGGCATGTGCCATCATGAGGGAGGAACAGAAACAACCACTTACAACATCTGACAGCAGCATTCAGGCTGTGCAGAGAAGCGTCCCCTTTATTCTAAATTACAGCCCTAATCCACAGAATGCCAAGGCACCTGGTGATTAGCCATGCTACGACTCAGTGCAGAGGGAGGAAAAAAAGGAAAGAGAGAGGAAGGAAGCATGAAATGTACTTTGCATCATCCAAACAAAGGATCTGTGTGGACTGACGTCAGGTTCTGTGGACTTCAGAAGCGGACACAAAAATAGGTGGAATTAAAGGGAACACAATGCGCACACTGTAGAGAGATTTTTTGGTTATTTAAGAGCAAAAGTATGTATGTATTTTATTTGGGCACTTTATGATTCTTAATGTCTTTTTATGCGTAAATATTGTCAATGTCTTCTGGAGTGAGCCAAAGTTCGCCTACAATGACTTAGTTGATTAATGTCAAAGCTCTGGGGAAGGAAGCGAAATCCTTGCTAGGTACTGTAAGATTGTAGCATTAGCTGGTAGCATTCGCATGACTAATTTAAACTTCACCAACAACTTGATAAGTCTAAGCATGAGCTTTATGCTACACAGACGGAAGAGTAATGCAATACAGTACATTGGGTTGAGATCCAACAACTGTTGGGGTCTAAATATGTAGCAGATCTTTTTAGATTTTCATGAAGGTAACAAATTTTTTTTTCTTAAACAGACAATATGATAAATATAAATAAAATACAGGTAAAAACAAATATTTTAAGCTAATTTATGGTTGTTTTTTTGTTTTGTTTCACTTGAAAGGAAATTTTCAGAACAAAATCTTATTTAATCTTCTAACATTTTAATCAAATCACCCAATTTGGAGCAATTTTACTCTAAAATACTTTGCAGAAATGACCTCTCTTTTGCCAGTAGCAGTGTTGCAGGGATATTAATGCTGTATCTGTTTCCAAACAAATTAGCTAAATTCTGTAAAGCAATAATCAGAAAACATCCACTCGTTGCATTTGTCTGTCACTTTGTAGTAACTCTGAAAAATGACACAAGTAGTGATTTTCACCGTGCTCCGATATTTCACCGAAAACAAGGAAATGGAAATTATCACGAGGCATCTCATTTTTACACAGAGGGATGCTTTAAACATATATGAGTCTAAAACTTAATATTGTTCTGCTTTGTTTGAAAAAATGTCTTTACATGTGCACATGACAAATGACTGCAGGATAGGTATGATTTAAAATACCCTCAAAAATAGAAACTGAATGCAGAAACTGAAAATCGTTTTCTGAAAAGGGTCGTTTTAATTCATTATGTCAATGTTTATTCCAGCAGAAGTGTCACGCAGTGTCTCATATTTATCAAAATCACAATGCTAAATGCATATTTCTGAATTCACAGCCTAAACTGATACTGATAGTGAGTTTTAACAAATGACTGGTCAAAAAGGACGATTCTAAAAGGCAGGCGGTGCTAGAACAGCTGTATGTATCAAACATATAGTACATTAAACATAAAATAAGTAACTACTCTGACTCTGACTCAAGGAATGTGCTTTTTGTGCCAAAATATTTCGCATATTTTGAGGGTTGTTTAACCAGTTTAGGTTCGATGAAAGACAGTTTTATACACTTGGCATTAAATTTTCTTTCACCGAGTCAGAGGCAGAACACATGCATCCAAGAAGAGTAGCCCTGTGGCTAAAACAAAAGTAATCTTGCATGATAATGATCTAGATTTATCTAATGAGAGCTGGAAGTGATGTAAAAAGTTGCAGCGGTAACCATCATGGAAGTTTCCCATCTCTCTATATCTCACCTGCAGCAGCTGCCCGTGCAACACGAGGGAACGGATGCTTATGAGGCATTTCCTCTCTCAGGTGGAGGAGCATGACAGCAGTAGTGTGGCATGCATGCAGTAAATGATGGGTTTTCTATGATGGCTGCCGGTGCGGGCAGTGAATTTGGTGCAAGAAGGTATACAGCAAAAAACAAACAACAAAACAGAAACAAAAAAGTCTGTAGTTATCGGAGAGAGACGGTTTATGTGCCAACCCTGTTACCATGATTCAGAGTAACTGTTTGTTAATACTCATTGCGTAAATTGTCTGATTCAGTGCTTCTTGTTCATCACTTTGAGTTAGTCTGTGCTGCTGTGTAATACTGAAGGCAAACGAACGAGCAAATGAAATATGTAAATGTTCTTCTTGACATGTTCAGCACCAAAAATGTACGTTTTTTGCATTTGTCCATATTTTGATGGTGTCTGCCACTTGGATGTTAATTATGTACTTCTATCAATTGTAATGTAAGTAGAGGCCTTAAATACACAATATACATTTTGTCAGGGCTAAGGACTAAGAATTGTCACACTAAGTAATCATTACATAGCAAAAAAAAGGAAAACAGAAAAATGAAAAGTCACGGTTTCAATCCATTATCTAAAGAAACTTTAGTGTCATTATGGAAACGATTATCTTTGCGTATGTTCTTAATGAATTTCTGATATACTGAGATTTAAGCTATTTGTGTATTAGCCACTCTCCTTGGTGAGGACTTAAATGAACAAACTGAGCAAAAAAGAAAAAAAAAACATATTTTGCAGGATAGATATTCAAACATTCTGACCTATTTCTTATCAAGACTTATTTTCTAAACTTAGGAAAATTATGCTGTTGTTTCTTTGTTGATGTTTGAATGCACTTCACTGTACTTTCATGTTTCAAATGAGTTAAAAAAAAAAAACACTAACACTTGCAATCGTGTCCTGTTGAGGTCCTTTTACACTGTTAAGGTTGTAATTCTGTAAAACCAGACATTACTGCTTATATATTAGTAGTACATATTTGGAATATGGTACTATGTGGGACCAATACCCAAGAAATGCATAAATGGGTCATTATGTAACTAATCAACAGCAGATATGGTAAACAAAATAAATATAATGTGGAAAATAACTTCTGATACCCAAATCAAAATAGGCCAAAAGATTTTTTTTTTTAAGATTCTGAGGTTTTCATGTTTAAATGTTGTCGAGCGTTTTCACGCACACCAAAGTGTAGTCACCCAAACGCTCTGAGCTAACCTCGGTGTGCAAGTCTGTGTCTGTTTTTGCAGAAGATCAACCTAAAAGTGAAACTGGGAAGACTTCCCTTTGAAGAAGAAGAAGAAGAAAAAATAACTTGTGTTACCCGAGCTTAAATCAGCCATATCTTTTCCATCTGAAGCACATGGGTTTTTACTCATTAGAAAGAAAGCGAGCACTCCTTTTGTGTCCTTTTCTTTTAGAGTGACAGTGTGTACATTTCTCCACATATCAAATTATGTTCTCTCACGGGGAAGAGGTGGGGGAGTGGGTGGATGAAAGGGAAGATGCAGCTCCTCTGTGGCTGTTATGAAACAGTGGCTGGTGGATCCCAAAAGCAAAACATCGTCTCCGGTCCGCTGTACTGAAGAGGCAGCGATCCAGAAGCTTTCTCTTTTCCTCCTCTCATACCTGAAACTAACCCCCACAAACGCATTTCACTCCAAACCGTCTGGTAGATGCTCTCGTCCCAAGCATATCACATCACCATGACTACATTTCACGGCTGAGCGAACCACGTGAGAATCAAAGTGCCATCAGATATCATAACTTTGTGTTTTCTTTCTTTCAACACAGTTTCCTGTAGATTTACCTCTCGCCTTTCTCTATGAGTTCATATTTCGGTCTCGGCTCACTTTGTTGCAAACATGCTCCTTTTATTTCTGCAATGATACGAAGCCATCATATTTAAAGCATTCACAGCCTTAAATTTTCTTCTTTAAATCACGTGTTGATGTCTTCTAAGGGCATATGAGGAATTTCCCTGAATTACATATTCCTGTAACATATGAAGGGACGGTGATGCTTTGGTTTTGGGATGCTCAACATAAGACAGCTTTGCAGGCCTTCTTATGCTTTCAGGGACACGTGATATGTGCAACTTCTGGAAACAATGTTAGTGGAAAAGTTTTCCTCAGTGATGAGCATTTATCCAGGGAAAGATACTATTTTTTGTTGGATGAAACACCGATCCTTTGCTTTTCTTCACTGTTGCACTTGCAGTTTGTGCTGCTGGCACATTAACAGCAGTGAAACAAGGTGTGCTGCCAGGTATGCGTTTAAATCTGTCCATGCGCTAAGGATTTGAAGCCCGTTTAAGAGTCTGAATCACCGATTTGCAGGTATATCGCATTTTTTTAAGTTTTACTTTCTTCCCGTAGGTTAGCACCAACAACTGTTAGCATAAACAAAAAGCTGCAAAAGCCCGTCTGCATCGCTCTCCATGTGTTGCTCATGTCTTACTGACTTGAAGTCCTGAATGTTATCAGAAGACTGACAGAATGTTGTAACTTTAGTTTTAGTCACTGCACTGTCATTTAAAACACGTGTATTTGCAGATTCTTTGGCAAACTGTTATATTGTTGAGTAAATGCACAATTTGGTGTATTGTTATTCTATTCCAGCTGTCAATAAAATAGTTTAACTCCATCATTACATGTTTTATTTGTTTTTTTTAATGTATTTGTTTAATTTAAGGTGGGCACAAAACAACTGCATCATGTGGAATTTCCGTGATCACAAAATCATCTGTCAGGAAAAAATGTAGGAGAAAATATTCTACATGAAAACCAAGTCTGAGCTTTTATAATAACACAATATTGTGATTATATATTTAATTTTGAGGCTATAGAATGTACGAACATAAATACATAAATGCTTCACTCAGCTTCACTCTTTCACAGATCAAACACTAAAATTAATTTATACTTGAGACATTCGCAAAATAAAAAAAAATCACATTTTCAGTAGAGAGCATGGCTTCATCTTTATTATTAAATTTATCGTATTTGCAGTGCTGTGTTAGAGACACACGGATAAATGTGGAGCTCTCACAGGTAGCGTTAATGCTGCATCCTGAAAAAGGAAGGTCACATCCAGACACACGCTTGTCAAACCAGCTGATTAATCTTCAGCCTTTTTTTCTTTTTGCTCTTGAAATTAAGAAGTACGTTTAAAAATTAAGTGTTTTCTTTGGAAAAAAGGTGGAACAATTAGCCCATAAACAAAATAACAAGGGTGTCGTCGTGGTTTATTAGGAACGAGACTTCATGATCAAAGACTGAGCATTTCATTACATTTGATTACTTATATAATCTGTGTTTCCTAAAGCTTGTTTTACAACAGCAGGCAGACAACACAATCTAAACACAACAGTGTCGTGGTCTTGGTTCTTGGATCCATAGTTATGATTTTATTATTTCATTTTTGTCTTCCTTTGTGTTGGTTAACATTAATCGTCAGATTTCAGTGAGTATTTCCCTTCTGATTGTGTCTTTTTCTGTGACTTTGGTCTTTGAGCGCACTTCCTTTTCATTATGAACGTTGGGTCCTCGTGAGGTTTTCAGTGCGTTTACTTCCCTCCTTTGTTCTCGTCCCACCCTCATTAGTGTGTGATTAAGTTCACCTGTTCCTCATTACCCTTCCCTCCTGTGTGTATTTAGTCTGCCTCTGTGGACTTTGTCTTTGTTGAGTTGTCATCGTTGTATACTCCATGTTTCCTTTGCTGGCTGTCTGTGTTCTGGGATATTTCTCATTTGCTCATGTCTTCTGTTTCCTTGCCATCGCTACACACACTGTGCAGTGCTTTGATTTTTTTTAAGGTGGTAATTAAAGTGTCACCTTTAACTACCTGCAATCACAGCCTGTTTTTTTGCTCGTGTTTGGGCTGAACAGTCTCTTCAGTCTGACATTACTGCGTGACACAATCATGGCAGGAAAAGCTTCAAGATAAGATAAGGTGAAGATAAAACCGAAGAGAGGAAGGATTAATTTTGTTAGAGAGTGGGCAGCTAAGGGTGACCAAGTCTGAAGCTTTAGCCTGTCTCTCTATTTAAGGAATATTCTCTTTTTCTCTCATGTTCCATCGTCTCCATTTTCTAACTTGTTTCCTTTTTTCTCGTCGGTCTTTTACTCTCTTTCGATCTCCTCTGTCACTATTTTCCCATCTTTCTGTCTTCTGGCAGATGTCCAGACTCCCTGGTGAACAAACTGATCAGCTTATATTAATCTCTCTCTCTCTCTCTCTCTCTCGCTCTCTCTCTCTCTCTCTCTCTCTCTCTCTGGCACACAGAAAGCAGTGGCGTGACAGGGAGGCAGGTTATACTAAGCAGGCACCCGTGCACACACACGCAAAGGCATGACTTGCATGCACATGCGCAGAGTGTCAGACAGAAACGCGCACACACGCGCGCGTGCACACACATACATGCAAGTGTGAGTGTGACTTGCATACACAGAGAAAGTCAAACTCACACAGTAAAATTGGATGAAGCAGCAGGAGGCCATCTGATGGTGCAAATGTAAATTGAGACATAAATCATTCTCTCCACAGGGGAAATTACAGTTCCAAACAACAGTGTGCTTCACCTCAGTAAAACAGGCACCATACAGGAAGTAGCTCGCTCTAGCACCCCCTAGCATCACTGTTTTGTAATGTTTTGTCAGCTGTCTGTTCAAATTAAGATGCAGCGTTAATTTTGACTCAGTTCAAAGTTTTCACTTTTTTTTTTACTTCACTGTCAATCTTTCCCTCCCGTTTTTACTTCCTCCCTCACCACATCCCCAGATTTCTTTCCCTTTGTCTTTTCTGCATCCATCATCACCTTCATTATTCTTGTACCTAATTTTTGTGCAAATGTTTTTCTTTCCTCCTCTATCTCCACTGAGGTACGATGGCAAAAACTGCTCTGTAAACAAACAGATGTTGTGTCCTTTTGCTTTACCATAACGGTCACCTGGCACCCTCTTTTACAAAGCAAGCAATATGGATCATATTATTGCAATAAAGAAAGCAAATACACATGTCTTTGTTTTCTTTTATATCAACCTGTTATTAATAACCTGTTTTGTTATGAAATAGTTGTGATCGCTCATCCACACAACTTTCAGTTCATGGGCACAGACTCGTATTACCAGTTTGTTTATTTGTTTGTTCACCAGTTTGTTTGGTCGGTCAGTAACTTCGGTCTTCAGCGGGAAATCACGAGTTTGAGTCTTCCTCCTGGTGAACTGACTTTCACTGAGTTTCTTGCTCTTGCTGCAATTTTATTCTAATTAATTAAAAGATAATATCAAAACACACAAACTTGCTAGAAAGTCCATGAAAGATGATGACCAAACAGCGACGTAACATCACAGGCTTTGCAAATATTTTTCAATCAACACTAGATATCTGGACTCGGCCGCGAGCAAACAGTTATTGAGCATCAAAAGGTCTACTGCGTAATGAAGTACCTTACTCTATCT